>JABUQX010071769.1:15000-19628 GCA_015478945.1 Trachelipus rathkii | reverse complement strand
GCGGAGCTGTAATGTCCCCCACATACTGGTGATCCACTATATCAGTGTAAACGTAAGCCATCCCAGGGTGTTTGAGCATCTCGGAGGTAATACAAGTATAATGTAATACCCTGTCTTGCTCGTCGATTAGTTCTTCCTTGGTTATATGCTCGTTTTCTACTGATTTCATAACCCTTTTCAGCATAGTAGGTACATCATGTAGGATATCTAACCATCCTTTACGTTCATGGACGTGTTTCCGTTGCCATGACGATCTCCTGAGGAAAAACACATCAATATCTCTAAGGTTAATGCCAGCCGTCGATCTTAAAGTAATTAATACTTCATCATCAGAGGGATGAATATCTGTGTTGTAAATTAGATCTCTACACATATTACTTGTCGCTAAAAGCGTATTTAAATAACTGAACATTGCAGGTACTGACTTAAAATAGGATTTCCTCAATACAATTCTTTCATAAAAGTATTCTTTTGTACCCATAGTAATGCGGTTCAGATCACCTGTGTTCTTCACATCCAATATAGTTTCAACACAATCTACACTTCTGTAAACATTCATCCAATAAAGATTATGAGGGACATTTTCCACATCTGTATTTAATATCACCTCACACAACCCTACTTCATAAACGTCTCTTTCAATGTCAACAGGGTTCAGTAACTCTGTCGTGAAGTCTGAGAGTTTATTATCAGGATGTAGATTCATCGATGCCGATGAAGGCAGAGTTAAATAGAAGTGGTCTGTACTCGCCATGGTCCCAATGAACACTGATTAATGATTCTTAATTTCACTTGCTTTTATATAGGAGTTAAACTTGTTAGGGTATCCCAGCCATTTAACCAAGTACTGTTTATTTCGGCCCTTGCCTTTCGAGCCTAATATCTTTTCAATTTTATACACATTACTTTCAGGATTGAAGCGTATTTTTTGTATTTCCTGTTTATAAAAACCTCCTTTTATCTTTTCACCGTCTAAATCCTTTAAATAATTTTAAACCGTCATAAGGGAAGTCTCGAATATTGTGAACTTTGAAAACCTCTGTAGACCATCCTGATTCATAGCCTTTCCTAAACCTTTCCGCCTCTCTGGAAACTCGTACATATTCGCCTAAGCATACACCTGAATTATCCTTAATTTTTCTGGCTCTTCGTTGTGGTTGAGGCAGTATCGCAGGCTTTATTTTCAACATTTCTAGAGGGGTAGATTTTATAGTTCTGTGAAACGATCTATTATAAGAATGAGCAAGGTCTTGTAGTATGTCAATATACTTAAAAGTATTCATGCGGGTGAAGTACCGGTGCATTTTCTCCTTGATAGTTCGCTGTACTCTTTCAACTATAGCTGCTTTATTCACTGAGAATGTATTGTAATACCCCATGTCATGCTCTTTAACTAATTCTTGAAATTCTCGACCTAGAAATTCAGTCCCTTGATCCGTCCACAGCATTCTTGGCCATCGCCTGTCACCCTCTATAATTTCTCTCAAGGCCTCAGTTACAGTACCTGACTTTTTATCTTTTAAAGGTTTTAACCATAAATATCTAGAATACACATCAATGGTGAAAAGTATGTATTGATGCCCATCATTGTACGAGCTGTATTTAACCATTTCGGATAAATCCAGTTGCCATACGCTATCGAGGCAGGGGGCTATGGTTTTCCGGGTAGGAAATTTTCTGCGAACAGGTTTATGTAGAGTAAAAGCTTCCTCACCCTCTAAATATGCTTTCAGCTCTTTCTTCCCAATGTCCGGAAACCTCGAGGCAAACCTTGTGAATCCACCATAGCTATTAGGTTCCTTCACATCGTAATAATACTTATCAACCACCTCCTTAGCCTCCATGATGGATACTGACATAAGTGAAAACATTTATATATATATATATATATATATAAATATATATATATATATATATATATATATATATATATATATATATATATATATATATATATATATATATATATATATATATATATATATATATATATATATATATATATATATGAACATGCTAAAGGAAATATAAAACATAGTGTTTAATATGAAAAAAACAAATAAATCCACGATTTAAGTGCCAAATGTCTGTATATATATATATATATATATATATATATATATATATATATATATATATATATATATATATATATATATATATATATATATATATATATATATATATATAATTGAATTAATAATATTAATAACATCATAGCGTAACTATGAATTAATCCATTTAAGATTGGGGTACGGTGCTTTTCTTATTCTTCCTTTAACCACACGTTTGAATTTATCTGAAGCGTAGGACGAACCTGAAGGACTAGAATCGGGTCTTGGTGTCTTAGGAATATCATCCAAGTCTGCTAATCTACGTGTGTTCAAGATTAAAGAGCGGGGAAAATTTATAGTCTGAAGCTCTTGCTTGATAGTTGGCCAACCGGATACAGCCCCCTTCTTCCAATCGCGTGAGAGATCAGCTATTAAGTCCACAATGTTTGATCCTTTAACTACCTCGTCATCAATAATGATTTGGCCTAGCTCATTCCAAGTTATTTGTTCTTTTAAAATATTATAGAGTTAGTCCTGATTTGCGAGCCCTGTTAGGCAGACTCTCCTCCAGGATATTTCTTAAGTTGTCTTCGTACTTCATCTCAGGTTTTACTTCTGGTGGCAAATTTGTTTCCTCAACGTCAGACTTATTTAGTGTAGCCTTTAGATGCAAATCCTTTTTCTATGGCATCCTGGTATAAGATACGCTTCTCATGGATGTTAATGTCTGAATTTAATATCCGATACACCTCTTTCTCGTAATTGTTTATCTGTTCAACTTTAGGGTCGAATAAGCTGTAAGGTAGAGTTTGCTGATGAAACTGTGTAGCATTCAAAGGTTGTTGATTCTCTCGAAAGAAATGATGATGATTGGGAGGTGGAATTTGCAGTGAGGCTGGCAACGCGTAAGGCTGTGATTGTGTAGGCTGAGTATGGGGGCTCTGCATCGAAGAAGTAGTATTACACTTCATTTTCTCATACTCGTTATACGGTAATACAGCGACCTTCTTCATTATGAAGATATCCACTTGGTAATCAGAGGAGCAATAACTGAGAAAAGTAGAGGCAGGAATACACCACCCCCCTTCTGCAACACCTTCTTTTTATTTTTCAGATGCTTTATGTTACGGGAGAGTTTTTTAATGGTGCTTCTGAGGTCTGTTTAAAGGAACATTTCCCTTTATAAGATTCAAGCAGAGTTCACATACACACTGGACGAACTTCTCATCATCACAGATTATTTTACGCTTTTCAGCCGGTTTCAGCTTTTTAAATCTTTTTATAAGAGGTAAATACTTTACAACTAAACTACTCATTATTCAGGAATGTATACAGTTTCTATCTCATGCGGTAGAATGTTGGTGCGGAGCAGAACTCTATACGTGTTCCTAGGATGAAGCTCACACAGCAAGTATCCGTATGGAATCGAAGTAACTTCTTTATATACTTTCAAGAACTCTTTTCTTGCTAGCGGAAACATCTGTGACCCTAGAACATTGACCTGGCTCATATCTCTTCTTTGTCCAAACAGAATCAGATACTGTGTGTTTAAAGAAACAGTCCTCATGTGCTTACTTTGATGAAAAATGTTCTGTGTAATGAAAAATACAGATATATTTAAATGATGGGAATACACCGTAAACGCTTCAGCTATATCTTCGTTTAACTTGTGCAGCATGTCATCCAGAACTATAACTTTATGGCCTTGTACATTTTCCAATGATTTAATATCATATAACCCTTCATGGAATTCTACTACATCATTATATTCATTAAACTTCTCCTGAAATACACTGTAGCACCAGATTATTTTCACAGGGGTTTGCTCAAAAATTCCACCATGCTTTAAGATGTTTAATAGCAGAAAGGTTTTCCCGCAGCCTGTAGGCCCGGCCACCATACATGTAGCAGGACTGTAGAACATGAATTTACCCACATCCATTCTCCTAGAGTGCTCGAGGTACAATGCAACTTACGAAGCTATGGTGAGAGCCTATATATATATATATATATATATATATATATATATATATATATATATATATATATATATATATATATATATATATATATAAGAATATTAAATATTTTAACATTAAATACATTTACAATAATATTAAATATATTTACAAGGGCGTATAACATTGCTATAGACATTCACAGGAACTTCACGAAGACTCAAGATTAATACTCTGTAAATCTTTACAAATATGCCAGTCATTTATATCGTTATCCTTCATGTAGCTACGTGTCTCATCAATACCATCCGAAAGCACATATGTAAAAAAAGCTCCCTCTCAGATATCATAGTATGTTTGACCTCTGGATCATCGTGTAAAATACTTTAAATTGCCATTTGTTTTCAAGTAGATATATTGAATTTCTGCAAATTCAATAGGTCATAGGAATCGTTAATAACAGTTTCAGAACATCAATCAGGCATTCTGGAAATGACGTAGTGGATTTCTGGATATAACAATAATGAAGCACGACTGTTACGATAGTTTAGATAGCACACTGGACTTCTCTTCAATATGCATTAGCACGCCTCTGCCCACCTTGACACTGATACTT
>JABUQX010071769.1:0-7500 GCA_015478945.1 Trachelipus rathkii | reverse complement strand
TGACATTAATTACGGTAGTAGTGATGGAGCCATCTGGTAGGTGACACCGATTTCTCAAAAAGTATTAGTGGTATCGCTTTCAAACTTGGAATATAATCTATGTAGGTGTTAAACTGATCACACGCGAGTTTTGGTGACCCTAGGTCACCCCTAAGTGGGTGCTGCCCCTTAGCGCCAAGGTCAAATTCGACTTGAAAACCATGTTAGGCTTAACGTATTGGGCTAAAGTTTGGATGTGAGCTATATGATGACGTAATCTCGTCGGAGACGAGATTACGTCCCTCTGCGTCCCCCGTAGGGGGAGCACTGCCCCCCCCCTAAAAATTAAAATAATCGTAGAAGATTGAAACTTGGAGACAGGGTAGAGGAGCCAGAGTCGGAGACGGAGTTGGATTCGGATTCGGCTTCGGAGTCCAGAGACCCCCCGGAGAGGGGTCCCCTCCTAAAAATAGAAGAAGAAATGCAAGGAATGCAAAACAGAGGAAGAAGAAGAAAGGAAGAATGAGGAAGGTAGAAGAATGGAGGAAGGAAGAAGAATGAGGAAGGATTCAGAGTCAGAGGAGTCGGAGTCAGTACTGGCTCCGGTGCTGGAGCCGGTGCGGTGCTGAGTTAATAAACATTCGTATAACAACAATGTTGGTGTCCTTATATAGGTTATCGATACCGTAGAGCTCGAATATGATGGTTATAAGTCCGTATAGGGTGTCTAGGGCCCACCACGTAGTGGCCCCATCCGCAAAAAAGCACAAGAGTGCAAAACAGAGGACGAAGGAGGAAGAAAGAAGGATGACGGATGAATAAAGAAGGAAAGAGTGGAGAAGGAGTCTGACACAGAAGAGTAGGAGTTGACAGCTGCACCGGTGCTGGCTCCGGTGCGGTGCCGAATTAATAAACAGTCGTCCAGTCCTATATTAGTAACAAAATATATGTTTATAAGGACGTAGAACTCGAATATGAGAGTTGTAAGTTCGTAAAAAAAAAAAAATAAAAAAAAAATTAATTAAAAAAAAAAAATTTTTTAAATAAAAAAAAAATAAATAAAAAAAATTATAAAAAAAAATTAAAAAAAAAATTAAAAATTTTAAAAAATTAAAAATAAAAAATTTAAAAAAATTTTTTTTAAAAAATTAAAAAAAAAAAAAATTAAACATTTTTTATTCTTTTTAAGTTTATAACTTAAAAAATTTACGTTTTTTTATATAAATCAAAAAGCTTCCAGAGCCTCCAGAGCCCCCAGAGCCTCCAGAGCCTCCCCATCCTCCTCATCCTCCCTAGCCTCACAACCCTCCCCACCTATAATCTATTGATCCAATGATCTACCGAGCTACTGATTCAGGTCATATCTGTATAACATAACACAAAACTTTCATTTATTTTTGGTTTATATGCTTTAAACAGTTTGTTTTTACTAAAAATTTTCTCTTTTCATATTTATATCTTAAGAAATTTGTGTTTTTACATACCCTAAACCTGTAAATCAGTAAATCAAACCGCACATCCCTCACCCCTCCCTACCCCAACCCTGGATATTTTTACATTAACATTTAAACAAAATTTTATCATAACCTTGTCTAATTATCATACTGATCAATGAATATATGCTAACGTAACAAAGTTTTCACATCAATAATGCTAACGTGTCATAATCAGAACTAAGAGTATAATGTACAACGACAAACCTAACACACCCTACTCACACTTTTTCTAACATATCATGGATATTTTTACATTATCATAGTAATATTTAAAAAATTTCATCATAACATTGTTATTGTCATACTGATCAATGATATATTAACTAACGTAAACAAAGTTTCACATCAATAAAGCAACATAGCATCAACTTGAAACTACGAATATATGTTACAATGACAAAACCTGGAAATACCTTACGCCGAATAAACTGCTAAACAATAACCAAAGCTCCATAGCTTAACAACAGTAAAGTAATTAACAATGCATGATCAGAACGAACAGGAGCGAAACTGATGTAGTAAATATTCATTTAATAAAACAGTACAGCACTGATTGTTTATTTATTTATTTATTTTTTCAATTTTTTTAATTTAATTTCTTTTAAAACTTTTTGTTTTTAAAAAAAACTTTTATTTATATTTTAATTTCATTTCTTTAAAAACTTTTTGTTTTTTTTTTAAAAACTTTTATTTTAGTTTCATTTATGTATAATTTTTTGTTTTTAATTCATTTCTGGATACATAGCGTAAATATAAGTTCATTAACAACCTTCGGAAAAAATTTAAATTCTTTAAACATAACACAAAGTTTTCACATAATCAAATCTACATACCATTCATACCGGTCTTAAGAAATAATATACACAACAAACCTATCATATCTTTAAAGAGCGAAATAAACAGTTATCATTAACAAATTTCCATACTTAACAAACGAGTAAAGTAACTAACATGCACCAAAACGTACCCCTATTCACACTTTTTCAAACATATCTCTAACATATCACTGTTATTTTTACATTAACAAGCTGTAACATTAACAAAAATTTACTATCCCCTTACCTAAAACAATC
This sequence comes from Trachelipus rathkii, assembly GCA_015478945.1. Classification (NCBI taxonomy): domain Eukaryota; kingdom Metazoa; phylum Arthropoda; class Malacostraca; order Isopoda; family Trachelipodidae; genus Trachelipus; species Trachelipus rathkii. Next base: position 4,952 of record JABUQX010071769.1, on the reverse strand, counting down.
ATACTGGACCAATGAAATATATGCTAACAAACAAAGTTTTTCACATCAAGTGAAGCTTAACATAGCATTAACCTGAACTCAGAAATAATATACAACGGACCAATTGCCTAAATATCTTAAGCACGAAATAAATAGCTAAACGTTACAAAGTTCCATACTTAACAACAGTAAAATAACTAACATTGCAACAAAACGTACCCTATTCATACTTTCTCAAAACATTTCTCTAACATATCACTGTTATTTTTACATTAACACCGTAACATTTAACAAAAATTTATCATTACCTCACCTAAACATCATACTGACCAACGAATATATGCTAACGTAACAAAGTCTTCACACCATAAAGCTAACATATCATTAAAAAACCCGGGGGAAACTCTTAGAACTATAATATACAACAACAAACTTAACATATCTTAAGCACGAATAAACAGCTAACATTAACAAAGTTCCATACTTAACAACAGTAAAGTAACTAGCATCGCATCAAAACGTACCCTGTTCACACTTTCTCAAACATTTCTCTAACATATCACTGTTATTTTTACATTAATATCGTAACATTTAACAAAAATTTATCATTACCTGACCTAAACATCATACTGATCAACTAATATATGCTAACGTAACAAAGTCTTTGACTCAATAAAGCTAACATATCATAACCAGAACTCAGAATATAATATACAACGATAAAACCTAACATATCTTAAATACGAATAAACAACTAACATTAACAAAGTTCCATACTTAACAACAGTAAAGTAACTAACAAAACATACAGAACGTTGCCTTTCACATCTTTTTTTCTTTTTTTTTTAAAAACTTTTATTTATTTTTAATTTTATTTCTTTAAAACTTTTTGTTTTTAAAAACTTTTATTTATTTTTAATTTTATTTCTTTAAAACTTTTTGTTTTAAAAAACTTTTATTTATTTTTAATTTTATTTCTTTAAAACTTTTTGTTTTAAAAAACTTTTATTTATTTTTTAATTTTATTTCTTTAAAACTTTTTTTTTTTTGTTTTTTTTAAAAAAAACTTTTTTAATTTTAACTTTATTTCTTTAAAACTTTTTTTTTTACTAAATTTTTATTCTTTTTATGTTTATAAACATAAAAAATTTTACATTTTTTACGTACACTAAACCAGTAAAACAGTAAATCAGTAATCAAACCACATACCCCGCATCATAACCTGAACTCAGAATATAATGTACAACGACAAAACCTAACATATCTTAACCACGAATAAACAGTTAACATTAACAAAGTTCCATACTTGACAACAGTAAAGTAACTAACGTTGCATGCAGAACGTATCCTATTTACACTTTTTTCAAACATATCTCTAACATATCACTGTTATTTTTACATTAACATCGTAACATTTAACAATAAGTTACCATAACGTAACCTAATTATCATACTTCAGCCAATTTATGCTGACGTAACAAAGTTTTTCACATCAATAAAGCTAACATATCATATCCTGAACTAAGAATATAACGCACAATGACAAAACTTAACATACCTTATGATCGAATAAATGGCTAACATTAACAAAGTTCCATACTTAACAACAGTAAAGTAACTAACATTGCATACAGAACGAACATTTACGAAGTTGATATGGTTTCTGTTTCACTAGAGTTACCAGATACAAGTCGAGAAATTGTTCAAACTCCTCCCACATTTCGAAACATTACGCAATACCTATGATTCTTGTTTGATTCGTTTTCGAAACATTAAGCTATACATTTGATTCTTGTTTGCCAAAGGGTCAACATAACAAATAATTAAAAAAACATTTTGTTTTTTTTTATATCATGTGTTTTAAAACAACTCTAAAAACTTTTATTTATTTTTAAGTTTATTTCTTTAAAACTTTTTGTTTTTTTTAAAAAAACTTTTAATTTTTAATTTTATTTCGTTAAAACTTTTTGTTTTTACTAAAAATTTTATTCTTTTTATTTTTATAACGTAAAAAATTTGTGTTTTTTACATACCCAAAAGCAGTAAATCAGTAAATCACCCCATCCACCCTACTCTCTTCATCGTCACCTACCCTCCCATAATCTAACGATCTTTTTTTTTTATATCGATTCTATTATTCAAGTCACAATTTCGTGTATCATTTTGGATTAAACATAACAAAAAAAACAATTTTTTATACTGATCAACGAATAATTGGTAAATAACAAAGTTTTCACATTAAAACACAACTAACATGGACCGGCAACACATCTAAGAAATATAATGTACAACAAACAAACCTAACACATCTAAAACACCCAAATAAACGGTTAAAATTAACAAAGTTCCACACTTAACAATAGTAAAGTAACTAACATAGCGCACAAAAACGTAACCTATTCTCACTTTTGTCAAGCATATCTCTAAGCATAGCAATGTTATTAGATTAGCATGGTAAACATTAACAAAAATTATCAATTAACCTTGGTATAATTTCATACCGCTCGACGAATATAGCTAAACGTAACAATTTTCCATCTAAAGCTTACATATCATCAGTCTGAACTAAGAATATTAATCCACATCGACAAACCATAAACACACCTATACAAATGAATAAACTGGTAACGTTAACAAAGTTTTTTCTACACTTAACAACAATAAAGTAACTGAAAAAAACTACAAAAACCTATTCAAGCTTTCTCAAGCATATCTCTAACATAACAATGTTAATTTTACATTAACATGGTAATATTTAACAAAAATTTTATCATAACATTTGCTAATTATCATACTGATCGATGAATATATGCTAACGTAATAAAGTTTTCACATCAATAAAGCTAACATAGCATAACCCGAACTAAGAAAATAATGTACACCGACAAACCTAACACAACTTACGCATGAATAAGCTGTCAACATTAACAAAGTTCCACATTTAACGCCTGTAAAATAACTAACATTGCATGAAAAACGTAACCTACTCATACTTTTTCAAGCATATCTCTAAATATAGCATTGTATACAAATGTTAATTATTAAAGCCTAATAATTGGACGCTGATAGTAATCTATTTATAGATTTTAACACAAAATTTATCACATCCTTGTCTAATTATCATACAGACCAACGAATATATGCTAACGTAACAAAGTTTTTTACATTAGCTTAGTAATATTTAACAAAAATTTATCATAACCTTACCTAACTATCATAAACCCCAACAAATAATTGTAAACATAACAAAGTTTTTTACATTAACATAGTAATATTTAACAAAAATTTATCATAACCTTACCTAACTATCATAAACCCCAACAAATAATTTTAAACATAACAAAGTTTTATATAGACGTAACATTAAAATAAGTTCTTTGAATAAAATATCATAGTAAATTGTAATAGTTTACCGATCCTAAAGCAGTAAATCAGTAAATAAAACCATCCGTCCCCTCCCCTCCATGATCTTGTGATCTATTGATTCAGGTCACATTTTGAGTATCATCTCGGATAAACATAACACAAAAATAAGTTCTTTATATACTAACCAACGAATATATGCTAACGTAACATTGTTTTCATATTAATAAAGCTAACATAGCATTACCAGAACTAAGAATATAATGTACAACGACAAACCTAACACACCTTAAGCGCGAATAAACTACTAACATTAACAAAGTTCCATACTTAACAACAGTAAAGTACCTAGCACAGCGTACAAAGCGTAACCTATTCACACTTTTTCAAGCATATCTCTTTCATATCAATGTTAATTTTACATTAACATGTTAATATTTAACAAAAATTTAATATAACCCTGTCTAATAATCATACTGACAGCGAATATAAAGCTAACGTAACAGTTTTTTTTACATTAGACATAGTAAAATTTAACAAAAATTCATCATAACCGTACCTAAATATCATAATCCCAACGTATAATTGCAAACATAACAAAGGTTTATCCAAACATAACATAAAAAATAGCAAAGTTTTATCCATACATAACATAAAAACAAGTTCTTTGAATAAAATATCATAATAAAGTGTAATAGTTTACTGATTTTAAAGCTGTAAATCAATAAACCTGTAAATCAAACCGAACGTCCCACTACTCCCCTTGCCATCCCACCCATCCATGATCTATTGATCTATCAATTCATGTCATATTTCGAGTATCATTTTGGTTAAACATAACATAAAAAATAAGTTCTTTATACACTGACCTACCAATATACGCTAACGTGACAAAGTTTTAACATCAATAAAGCTAACATATCATAACCTGAACTAAGAATATAACGTACAACGACAAACTTAACATACCTTAAGATCGAATAAACATTCAACATTAGCAAAGTTCCGTACTTAACAGCAGTAAAGTAACTAACATTGCATACAGAACGTAACCTGTTCACGCTTTTTCAAACGTATCTGTAACATATCATTGGTATTTTTACCTTAACATTTATCATAACTTTACCTATTTATCATACATACCTACGAATATATGTTAAGGTAACAAAGTTTACACATCAATAAAGCTAACATATCATAACCTGAACTAAGATTATAATGCACAACGACAAAACAAACATACCTCACGTATGAATAATCTGCTAACATTCACAAAATTCCCCCCACTTATCAAAGGTAAAGCATCTAACAGGATATACAAAACTCAATGTATCCCCACTTTTCCAACATATCAGCAACAGCTAATGCAGTATTATCCAACAAAATCCCTTAACAAAGTGACCAGTCTATCAAATATACCAGCCCTGAACTAAGAATATAATGTACAACGACAAACCTAACACACCATACGTACGAATAAACTACTAACATTAACAAACTTCCGCACTTAACATCATTAAAGTACCTAACACTTCGTACAAAACGTAACCTATTCACACTTTTTTCAAGCATATCTCTAACATATCAATGTTAATTTTACATTAACATCG
>JABUQX010071768.1:47500-52500 GCA_015478945.1 Trachelipus rathkii | reverse complement strand
AGTACAACGTCTCCTCCTCAGAACTTAAATGGAAATAAAATTAATTTTGACAAAATAAATAATAAAATTAAAATATGAGATATAAAAATGAAAGCAAAATAACAGATGGCAACATAAAATTACTTCACAATAAATTATTTGATGATAAATATTTAATTTTTTCAGATATGAAATTTCTTGTTATTAAGTCAAAATTAAAGAATCCTTCGGAAATATTAAAATTAGATTTAGTTGAAATGCAAAAAGATTCTAATAGTTGATTTAGATTTTTATCCTTTGAATTAAACAAAAAAGTTGCACCTTCCCAATTAATGATGTGCTCATTCTGTGATTGATGTCTAAAAATGGGTCATTTCTTTTTCTAACCTCACCCCTATGTTGTTCTAATCGGACCTTCAGGGTCTTTAATGTTTCACCGAAATATGAATTATTACAAAATCCACAAGGAATTTTGTAAACCCCCCCAGTCTTTTCAAATTTATCCCCCAGTCTTTTCAAATTTAGTGGTTCTATTATTTATCAAAATTTGTGATAAGGTATCCGGAAAACTGAATACTATAGTGATGTCAAATAGGTGTTTAAACATAAATTTAATATCAAGTAGTTGAGGTGAGAATGGGATGACTTTAACGTTATCATTTAGAAAAGGAATTTTTTCTCTTAATCCCAAATAGCTAGAATATGCCTGTTTGTACTTTTTATGAATTAAAAATTTTGGATAGGCTAAGTTTCTAAATGTACGAAAGATAAAATCAACTTCTTGTTTCAAATATGGAGGATCACAATAATTGAACGATCTCAAAAACATGTTAAAAATAACATTATTTTTAATGTGAAGAGGATGAGAAGAAAAATAATGGAGCAATTGATTAGTATGTGTTGGCTTGCGATACACTTTAAAAGATAAAGAAGTTCCTGTTTGCATAATTAGAATGTCCAAAAAAGGAATGCATCCATCAACTTGTGTTTCGTAAGTAAATTTGATAGAAGGGGTTAAATTATTAATTTGAAGAAGGAAATCATTAATGGAAAAGGATGTAGGGACAACAGTAATGACATCATCAACATATCTCTTCCATGAAACAACTTGAGAAAAGAGAGGGGCCTGTGGAAGGAGTCTGGACTCAAAAAATTCCATATAAATATTGGCCATGATCGGACTTAGACTGCTGCCCATACTTGCACCAAATAATTGGGAAGGTGCAACTTTTTTGTTTAATTCAAAGGATAAAAATCTAAATCAACTATTAGAATCTTTTTGCATTTCAACTAAATCTAATTTTAATATTTCCGAAGGATTCTTTAATTTTGACTTAATAACAAGAAATTTCATATCTGAAAAAATTAAATATTTATCATCAAATAATTTATTGTGAAGTAATTTTATGTTGCCATCTGTTAATTTGCTTTCATTTTTTATATCTCATATTTTAATTTTATTATTTATTTTGTCAAAATTAATTTTATTTCCATTTAAGTTCTGAGGAGGAGACGTTGTACTTGTCTCGAAACGTAAACTGCTGTTTAATTTTTAATATTTTGATTTCCCTGTTTAGTTCTTAAGTTATATATATATATATATATTTATATATATATATATATATATATATATATATATATTATATATATATATATATATATATATATATATATATACAAAGAGAGATTGACAAAGATATATATATATATATATATATATATATATATATATATATATATATATATTTGTGTGTCTATATATTTTCTGTTGGATATAAATATGTATATTAAGTATATATATAGAGATATAAATATAATATATATATATATATATATATATATATATATATATATATATATATATATATATATATATATATATATATATATATATATATATATATATATATATATATATATATATATATATATATCATTGTCAGTCTCTATTTGTCCGCTGCAGGATAGAAGCCTGTCCTTAATGCTCTTAAATGCTTCCTAAAATGCCAATTTACACTTGCAGTTTTTCTAATTTCATCTTTCCATCTTTAAAGAACGTCATTTCTTTCCTTAAACGTTTCATTTCAATTGGACCCATTTAACATCTCCTTTTTTCATCTTCCTTAATTCCAAAGTTATTATTACAATTTGTCCGTTATTTTTTTATTATTATTGTTTTTTTGTTTTTTTTTGTGATCTTATGAAGCTTATTTTTTCTGTTCATAGGTGTTATTGCATGAATGTATCTATCATATTTTCCTGTGAAGTTCTTAGGCTTATTGTTCCTCTTTATTAGGTCATGTAAGTCTCACTGCAATGTATTACAGCAAGTAACACGCACTGCCTAAAAGTTTTTTTTTTTAAAAAGTAGAGGGGAAATTTTCCACCTAGATTTATTTTTAAATTTAATCATAACATTCGAAACTTTTTTTTTTTTTTTTTAACAGAATGTCACCACTCACAGGCATAGAGGATTCAAAGAGACAGAAAATAATAAATAAAAAAATAATAGAAATATCTTAAGATATTTCAGACTTCAGTAATCTGAGTTTTTTATATTCTTCTTCTTAGAAGAGTATTCCTCCCCGTCCTTGATCATCAAAGAATCTGCATAAACAAAACTGATTAGCAGAGGTTCCTTCTTCCTTTTCTTTTTCTTAGTTCTCCTGTTTCATCAGCATTATTAACAATGCAGGAACCATTCAAACAATTTACTTCTGACTAATCTTACATTCTTACACTACCATTTTCTCTACTTCTTCTTCAAAATTTTTCAAACAACTTAAGCATTTTCAACACATGGTTTGGACATAACATCGGACAAAACATCAGTGTAGAATAATACACTGTCATTGCATGAATTGGTGCGACAGACGTCGATAACCAATGGAGACCATCACCGTTAGCTCAATTGACGAAAGTTTAATTGTTCATCGTTTAAAGATATCATTTGTCCAAGGTATGTGTATGATCGTATTCACCAACTTGTTCAAAGATTGAGTTGTTGAACATTATTTGCTGGGAGCTGGTGTGTACATTGAAGAAAATTTAGTTTTGAATAAGTTTATTTTTAATCCAATTGTTCTACCAATTCATACCAACCACTATTTTTTTTTAATCCTTCAGATCTGTTGTGAACCTCACTATGTTATAAGTAAAACTTATTTATTTAGGCAGATTATATTTATATAGAATATATACAAGAATAATATAATAGGTTTTAATTTTAAATTAAATTAAATGATATTGATAATAGCAATCATGAAGTAAATAATAATAATAAAAAAAATATGCCTGAGCAATGAGTCTTACCTTAATTAAAACGAAAGCAACTACTTATATGCTGAGAACCCCATGATGCTTGAATTATAAACCGTATGTTGAGGGATCACTCTTGTAAAGGATGAATTGTCCAGGTTATAGATTAAAGGGAAAACAATTTGAGACCCTGTACTGATCAAAAATTACTTGAGGCGAAGCAGATCAAAACCAACCGATGATAACTTAAAAGAAGTAAGCAAAAAAGAGCAAAGTGATTAATAATCTCTCTCCCAATTTTAGTTGGAATTAGATGGTTGTATTTTTTCTTTTTCTTTGCATCTTCTAGAACATTTTTGCTCAGGCGTATTTTAAAGCTCATATAATAAATTTAAAGCTAGATTTTTATTGCAGCTTGGACCTGGATTTTAATTACTTATATTAGTTATTTTTTTTTTATTTTTGAACCAATTGTTATCAAATTTCGTGTACATATATTTCAACATTATGTTCCCAATTTTATTTTCCTGAAACTTCTTTCTAATACTTTGTCAATAATTTTGATGAAATTATTTCTCTTTGACTAACTTCATTTTTTATTTCTAATTTATTACTCTCATCCTATTAGTTAAATGTTAATGTACCATTTTCTGTGAGTTTTCTAAAGATACTTCCCTATATATGGTTTCGCAATGATCTAAATTTTCGAGGCACTACATTCTGTATAATAGAGTTAATTTTTCACTGAGTATAATGCCTTTCCATTTCCAATAAATCTCACTTAAATCCTATGTGTTTATCTAACTGATGAGTTTGTTGTTTCATAATTTTTTTAGTCATTATTTATGAAACTAGTATCTTTACATGATCGGAATTAAGCTAGCTGGTCTGTAGTTTTAAGACCTTTATTTACTTTTAATACAGTAGTATGACTTTAGTTGGCGTTTCTTCTGTCCGTTTGGGTTGTAGTTGTGTTAATGCAAACAGTATTTGAGTAATCTTGTTAATATAAATGAAAATTTACTAGTAGAGAACAGCCATCTTTATCATGTAACTTTCCAATTTTCATGGCTGGGTGACATGCATTATCTAGGGGTAGGAGCTTAGGAGGTAATGCAAGTGCTTTTTGATTTATATTTAAAGGTCTTTCATTGTTATTATCACCCAACTCTGCGTAAAATTCTTCAACTATGTTTTGAATCCAATGCTCAATTTTGCAATTTTCTTCCTTCTATTTTTTGTTTTTAATTGATGTTAGCAGTGGACACCCCAATATTAGATGTAGTTTGATCTTTAGTGTCTTTTATATTTTCTCATCTGCTTGTTTATTAGTTGAAAAGACATTACTGTATCTTCCCTTAGGCGTTTGTTTATAACTTTTATGCAAGTTTTTAAAATATTCTATTTTTAAAATTTTTTCTATCATCTTTAGCTATTTTCCCTTTTATTTATCTGAGTCACCGTGACTACACATATATTTTTATTTTAGTTTGTTTAAATTGCATAACGTTTTCATAGTTTATTATAAGTGATATCATTTTTTGTCATTATGATTGGATAATCCAATTGCTCATGAAAACTCTTCTAATTTATTTTATAGATGTAATCTAATTTTTTTTGCTATGGTATTTTCTGCTATGGTTTTATCCGGCTATAGGAAAAGTTTTCTTAGATTTTTTGAAAGGATAAATAGGAAAATTTGAAACGTATTCTTTTCTAATCTTCTTATCCGATTTATATATCAAATTCGTTTAAAACCCTGC
>JABUQX010071768.1:7500-37500 GCA_015478945.1 Trachelipus rathkii | reverse complement strand
TCATAACAGTTGGGGATAGCTTTGTTAAATCTGTGTTAAAGTAATATTTGAGTTTTGTTTTACATTATTAACAGTCGGGATATCTGTTAATACTGTATTTTAAAATAGTATTATATCTCATAGTGTTGTACAGCTCAGTAAAGTAGAGAGCTGTTGCGTATATTTTATGTTACGCATATCGTTGACTAGCACTTTGCTATTGAAACGATATTTGTTTATAGGAATCGATTAAAACTGGTAAAATTAAATATTTTATATTTGTTGTCCTTGTAAATATATATATATATATATATATATATATATACATATTACATATATATATATATATTATTATATATATTATATTATATATTATATTATATATATAATTATATATTATTACATATTGCATATCTAACATTAATCCTATATTATATATATATATTATATATATATTATTATTATATATATATATATTATATATATTTTATTTTTATATATATATATATATATATATATATATATATATATATATATATATATATATATATATATTTATTATTATTATACAAACACTTATTCCCGCTTAAGCGGGGTAGTGGTACGTGCAGCTTCCCTAATTCATATTTTCCTTCATCTCGCCCTCACCCACCTCTTCCATTCCATTCTATCTCTCGCCAACACCCTACCTTTTTAGCTATGCTTCAAAAAATCTTTGTAAAAACTGCAACGTGTAAGAAAGTTGATTTTCGGAATTTTTACGTTTCACTCGTGTTGGGTTTAAATTGTGAAAATCATATTTTCGCATGGGTTTTTGGAAAATTTTCAGAACATTATTTGTATATATATATATATATATATATATATATATATATATATATATATATATATATATATATATATATATATATATATATATATATATATATATATATATATATATTTTTTTTTTATTATTATTACCATTCCCACGTAGGGCTTTCGCCCTGTCAGTTGGACCAGCATTTTCTTCCTTCTGGCTCCGAAAACTCTTGATCCTAGAGCACTTTAGAAAACGTTTCTCGGCGCAATGGTTTCTGATGCCAGTCCTTGAGTTATACACTCAGGTAGGGTTTCACCCTTTCGGTGGAACTAGCATCTTCTTCCATTTAACCTCGAAAATCGTTCTCTTAGAGCTCTGCAGAAGATCGTGCCTCTAGGCCATAAGATTCCAATGCTGGTCCAGGAGTACTACAAGCATAAAAGTAAAGGACCGGGTTGCTAGCCCTGTCGCCCCTGAACTATGCGAAGAAAGAAAGTCTTCATATGTCCTGACTGTCGCGAATATCCATTCTTCTTATATTAGATATATATATATATATATATATATATATATATATATATATATATATATATATATATATATATATATATATATATATATATATATATATATATATATATATATATATATATATATATATATATATATATATATATATATTTTTTTGGTATATATAAATATATATATATATATATATATATATATATATATATATATATATATATATATATATATATATATATATATATATATATATATACATCTTGAGATTTATTGAAGTTTGTTCGATTTCCTGCGTGTATCAGGAAGACCAAAATCTGAAAAATAGCGTAGAAACTTTTGGTGGCTCGTGCGAACAGAAAAGTGACTTTGATGTATATTTGATTTTTAAAGTTGATTAAGATGGCATCTAACGATGATTTTGTAACTAAGTGCAAAGCACTAGGAATCTCCTGTCAGGAAGCTTTTAATTACCTGAGGAAGGAAAGTGCTAAAGAAAGAGAGTTAGCTAAAGAAGCAGAGATGGAGGAGAAGAGATTAGCCAAAGAAAAAGAGATAGAATTACAAAAAGCTTCAGATGGAAAAGTAGCTTGAGCAACAGAAAGTAGCTGCTGCATTAGAGGAGAAGAAGCTTATGATTGAAGCCAAAGCACAGAAGGCAAAACTTGAAGCCGAGGCACAGAAAGCAAAGCTCGAATCGATGAACGCAGAGAGAGAGAGAGAGAGAGAGAGAGAGAGAGAGAGAGAGAGAGAGAGAGAGAGAGAGAGAGAGAGAGAGAGAGAGAGAGAAGTTAGAAGCAGATAAAAGCGCGAGAGAGTCCGAGGAGAGAATACTGAAGATGAAGCTGGATGCGAAAGACCGCCAAAGATTGCATCATGCAGAAGTAACTGCTTCACAGAGCTTCTCAAACACAAATATCACTTCTTATGCCAGAAAATATCCTGAGTTAAAGCTTCCGAACTTCGATGAGAAGATCAACGACATCGAAGAGTACTTATTAATGTTTGAAAAGCAAGCTGAGTCAAATGATGTGCCAAAAGAGAAACAAGCTTTGGTACTTGAGTCGTTCTTGACCGGTAAGGCCGTCCAAGTATTTAATAATTTTAAGGTTGAAGAACCAAAGAAGACTTTAGCAGAGCTTTTATTGATTAGGGGTATTAACCCTCACCGAAAGTGGTATTGTATCGAAGTATAAAATAAGAGGCCGACTGAGGATGAGCAAACCGAGAGTTCATATAGAAAAATAGAAGCTCTTCGAAAATGGATAACCGCGGCAAAAGTGAAGATGACTGCCGACGATTTGATAGATTTCTTTTCAATCGACAAATATTTGAGCACTGTGCCGAAAGAGCTTGCCGTTTATTTGAAAGAAAAGAATGAAAAGGCTATTGATGACATAATAGTCAGCTCAGAGAATTACATAGAAGCTTCCATCATAGCTAAGCTAACGTCAAGTCATACGCTTAATCAGAATCATAGAGAAAAGAGTAAATCACTAGCGGCAGTAATAGTTTTAAATCGAGAAATAATAGTTATCATAAAAACGATAACTCTAAGACCTATAACCAACACGCATCTAGACCAACTAATAACGTAGTAAAGAGCAATAGTAGGAGAGAACACCGTCGCAGCAGCAGTGAACCGAGAACAGTGGTTACTTGCTACAGATGTTCAAGGAGAGGGCATTTAGCTAGACTGTAGAGCCCCTCCATACTTTAATAACTGTGGCAGAAATTATGGAAATTACAGTAACAGACAAAGGGAAGACGGAAGGAGTACGGCAGCGTCCGGAGATTTCCCAAGAGGAAGAAAAGCCTTGAGAAACTCAGGTGAGGAACCGTCTCTCCCTACTGAAGCAGTTAAGGTGAGCGAAACAGATAGATTTTTGCAGCACTTGCCTATAACTTACGGGACAGTGAACGGGTATCGCGTTCAGATACTCCGTGATAGCGGTTGCAATTTTGTAGTCGTACGAGAAAAGTACGTGCCTGAAGAGTGCTATACTGGTGCACATACAACCATGAGATTGTTGGATAGCACGGCACGAGAAGTTCTTCTCGCAAACATTGATGTAGATACCCCATACTTTGTGGGCAAAACGACCGCAGCAGTGCTGCCAGAGGTCGTGTATGATCTCGTGATAGGAAATGTCAAAGGGGCATTACCCCCGTATCAGCCAAACCTCGCATGGGAAGCGACTAAGTGTCATGGTCCTCGTGATGTGCAGGACGGAACAGCTCAGAAGGAGTTGTTATTCCCCATTGCCGAGTGAGCTGAAGAAGATCACTAGGAAGAATTCATGATAAAGCGCACCGAACAAAAAGATCATATCTCTGAGGGCGAGAACGGAAGGAGAACAGAAAATGGAGGAAGAACCGTCTATACAGCAATCAGCAATCATAGTTGTTAAAGAAATAGAACCAACCGTGAAAATACAATTGTGTGATGAACAAAAGTCCCGTGATTCCAATATTGGAAAGAAAGTTATTGTAGAAAAAGAGAACACTGAAGTTTCTTCTGAGCCACGTGTAAATATGGAAAGTGGTACTGAAGTATCGGATGTCCCAGCGACATCATTTGTAGATAGTATTTTAGAAGATAAGTGTCAGAATGACATTATAGAAAAGTGTGCCACACAAGAGGGTAACACAGTGCCCCATGTGTATAGTTTTGAAACAGATAACGTTGCAGCCATGAATGAAGTGGAAAAGGCTCATGACGGTCAAATAATGGAGTTGATACGTGATCGTGAAGTTTTTAAAGAGCGACAGAAAGATGATGTAACTCTTCAAAGGATATGGAGGTCCGTTGAAAAGGACAAGAAGAAGTATATTTACAAAATAAGTAAAATAATTCAGAAAATAAAAACCTTTGGCAAAATGAAATTTGTACATAGTAAAGTTACATTTATTTTACAATAATTAATTTGGGACTATTAAAATCATCATATATATTTAACAAAATATATTAATACTTATTAATTAATCATGGATAGCCAAAAGAATCCCAAATTTGCCACTTCCTTTGCCTGCCAAGCTGCAAATGATACACAATAAACTCATTAGGTTCAAAGCAGACAGTAATTTCATAAATGTCATAAATTAAATTATATAGTAATATTGTGCCCGTTTATTTTAATAGTAATTGCAGCTTTTTCATAACAAAATACAACCAAAGAGAGGGCTTTGAGAAAACTAAACTATGTATATATATGAACCAATAGGTTTGAAATTAAATTTTAATAACTAGATCTCAAGTTTAGATCAACAAATGAAAATGAGAATACATATTGCATTTCTTACCTGGTTGGAATCTTTCCATTGCGATCTTTTCCGATGGATTTCTTTTGCCTGCCTTCACCAAATGCCCCAGACCTCCAGAGACAGAGTTTTTCTATTCAACCTTCATCTTCATCAACATTGGGATGGACCTCGTAGATAGATTTTCACCATCACAACATAAAAAATATGAAGAATATTAATATAAATTCCAACCAATAATGTAAAGTGGGGCAAGATGGTAATAGGTACACAGCAGAGCTTTTAAGGCAGCTTAATAAGGCAGAGAGCTAGATCGAGCGAACTAATTTAAACCTTAAGCTTCTTAGGTTATCATATTGGTGGCATGGGAAATTTAAGTTATTTTCTATACCAACCGAGAAATGCAATTTATAACTATAGACTGCCATAGTTTAATTTCCCCTATATTAAAATTATTTAATAAAGTAAATTACATTAAATATTGAAGTACATATTTTGTACATTGCCCCCACCAAATTAAAATTTATGTTTTATGTATATACATAAATTTTAATAAATTAGTGCATATTAAAATAATAATAATAATAATAATAATAATAATAATAATAATAATAATAATAATAATAATAATAATAATAATAATAATAATAATAATAATAATAATAATAATAATAATAATAATAATAATAATAATAATAATAATAATAATAAATAATAATATTCATTGAGTATACTGTAGACCAGTAGTCTCCAAACTTTTTTGATCGCGTACC
This sequence comes from Trachelipus rathkii, assembly GCA_015478945.1. Taxonomy (NCBI): domain Eukaryota; kingdom Metazoa; phylum Arthropoda; class Malacostraca; order Isopoda; family Trachelipodidae; genus Trachelipus; species Trachelipus rathkii. Next base: position 32,163 of record JABUQX010071768.1, on the reverse strand, counting down.
CTTAAGACGAAAATAATTCTAAGTTGTACCCCCTATAGGTCTGTAATATATATATGATATATATATATATATATATATATATGATATATATGATATATACATATATATATATATAGATATATATATATATATATATATATATATATATATATATATATATATAAATTTAATGCATCACCCGCAAATATAATATAAACTCTTTCATTTTTGGAAATGTAGAGCTAGGGTTTGGTTTTATTTGGGTCATACCTAACTTCGGAGTGTATACCGTATGTAACTACACTGTGTATGGAACTAAGTGGCGTAATAAAGACAAAAACCAAATTACGAAATTCCGAAAGTACGTTCATACGAGAACAAGATGGCAAGACACCAACCAACTAGCGAAACAAACCCTATGATGTAAGTCGTAGCTTGACAAAGACTGTCACAATGGAAAGACATCGTCAGAGAAGAGGAACGTGCCATAGGAGTTATCACACTGTCGGAAGCAGGCCATTCTCAGAGACAGGTGGCTCAGCAACTTGGGGTAAACCAATCGACGGTCAGTCGAATCTTTCGTCGGTTCAGGGAGACTGGCAGCAACCGTAGACGACATGGTCAGGGTCTCCCGTCCAGAGAGGGGGACGTCCGAGAGTGATGAAAGATTCCTCCATCTAGCAGTGCTTCGTGGTCGTTTCCAAACAAGCGTACAGCTACAACACGGGCTCCGTGAGGTCAGACATGTGCCCATTTCCGAGCGTACAGTGAGAAGATGACAGAATGAACTTGGAGTACTTATTACAAGGTCTGCCATTGGCCCTCTCCTGATCAGAGAGCATCGGGTTGCGATTTCATTTTTCACAAGCGTATGGAGATTGGACACTCACAGATGAGTCGAGATTCACACTACATGGACCAGATGGACGTCAGCGAATTTGGAGACGTGTAGGTGAGCACTTTTCTGCTTGCAATATCTCCCCAAGGATTCCTTTTGGAGGTGATTCTGTGATGGTGTTTGCAGGCATTTGTTTGGGTGCTCGCATGGCATTGCATATCGTGAGCAAAGGAACGCTAACGGCTAAAAGGTATGAGGAAGACATCCTCCAGGAGTATAAAGTGCCTTTCGCGTCTTTCATTGGAGTCCTGAGCATCTACGGACACACAGCACACTGCACAGGTCGTCAACGGGACCTACGACAGGTAGAGATCAGACTCCTGGCCATTTCTGCGAGGAGTCCGGACATGAATCCCATTGAACATGTTTGGGATTTGTTGGGTAGGCGTGTTCGAGCCAGTGAACATGCTCCGTCCACACTCAGGGAGCTTGCAAACGCTTTGACAACATCCCGCAGGAGACCATCTCCAAGATCATTTCATCAATGCCGAATCGCTTGGAGGAAGTTGGAAGGGCCAGAGGGGTAGACACCTTTATGCTGCATTTCACATTGTAATTTGTGGAATATTGTTGTTGATTAATAAAACCATCATATCCATATTTTTTTTGTTTTCTTTATTTTGCCATTTAATTCCCTACACACTGTCGTTACATACGGTTTATACATTTATAACCCTGTGCAACACTCCCGAGTTAGGTATGAACCAAATAAAACCAAACCCTAGCCCTACATTTCCCAATATGAAAGTGTTTAAATTATATTTACGGGTGATGCATTAAATTTGCCCCACGAGTTTATATATATATATATATATATATATATATATATATATATATTATTATTATATATATTATTATTATATATATTATATATTATATATATATATATTATATATATTATTATTATTAGTTATTATATATACAATTATATTATTATTAATATTATTGCTATTATTATTATTATTATTAATATTATATTATTATTATACATATATTATTATTATTATATTATTATTATATTATTATTATATATTATTATATTATTATTTATTATATTATTATTATATTAATATTATTATATTATTACATATTATTATTATTATTATTATTATTATATATTATATTATATATTATATATTATATATACATATCCTTTTATATTATTATTATTATTATATATATATTGATATATATATATATTATTATTATTATATTATTATATATATATATATATTATATTATTATTATTATTATTATTATTATTATATATATATATTATTATTAAGCATATTATTATATATATATTATATTATTATTATTATTAGCATCCAATCTCATAAGATCATACACTCGCAAGTGATCGTGAGGCTACTTCTTTGGCGTACCCCCAAGTATCAATCTGCGTACCCCCCAGGGTACGCGTACCCCACTTTGGAGACCACTGATGTAGACTACTGTGTGTATGTTTGATTTACAGTATATATATCATACCATTAATAATTACAATTGTTGCTAACATTGCAGCACAATATATACACAATACACAAAATTTACATTAAATTATCTTTACATAGCTGCTTATTAATTTCTTGACATCTTATTGCTGATTTCCTTTTGATTTTACATTCCTTCTCCTTCTCCTTTACCAGACTGTCATTTTCTTCACTATTTAGTTCTTCATTAACAATAGCATTTTTCATTAACATTACAATATCACTTGCATGTCTTCTAATCTTTTCCCCTGATGATTTTTTAACACATACTGCAACTGTCTCTCCTAAAGAGTTTGTTTCAACATCATCTATCATGCCCATTGAAAAAAAGTATGGTTTACAAAATGGTTGCTTTATTGCAACTAAGTCACCCTTTTCAAGTCTCTCATGTTTTTTAAATTTATACCTAAACTTTTTATCTGTGCTTATTTCTTTAAGGTTCTGCAAAAATTCATTATAATATAGCTCATTTAATCTTTTTCTTACCTTTCTAAAAGTTTCATATTTCTTATTCAAATTTATACCTACTTTTAAGTTCTCAGCCTCTTGTCAAATACTTTCATCCTTTTTAATGTACTTTTCTAGTCCATCAAAGCATTCTACATATTTGTCCAATAAACTAAGATATTTAACATTACTCTGCAAAACAGTTAAATCACCACCCAACATAAATCCAAGAGAAGTATAATTTAATAAAGAAAGATTATTTTTTCTTCCAAAACGACATGAGTGTAAAGGTAGTACATAAAGCTCATTTATTCCAAGCAAAATATCCACATCCTCTCTCTCTTCAAGCAATTTGTCTGTCAAAGCAAAGTTATGGTCTTTAAACCTATCAACTATAGAATTTAAGTTTTGAATACTGATTTTAGACCTTATTTCAGGTACTACAATAGCTGGTATGTTATTTAATTTATTATTAATATTTAGCTTTAACTGTACAACAAATGTCCTATAAAGTTGACTTGAATTGAAACCATTTACCTTAATTACTACATTTTTTTCAAGTACAACATAATTAAATCTTTTCAAGCTATTAAGTGCAATAAATGTACTCATAGAAGCTGAATCATATATTATTCTAGCACACTTGTCTTCTATAAGAGCAGAAAAGGTAGGAACTATTATATTCTGTGGGTTCTTTGTTAACATGCAATTAACCTCTAAAATTTCATTTATATTGGAAACATGTTCTAATTCTATTGGATTTACATTAACCTTAACTTCTTTAGTTTGGGAATCATTTTTTAAAGGCAATTTCTCCTTAGTGTCATCATTAACAGTTTTTTGTTTTTTAATGCATAAAAATTCAGCATGAAAATAATTACAGTTCTTACATTTACGAGAAAATTTACTCCTACAGTTTTTATAATAGTGAAAAGGCTTTCCACACTTTGTACAACCTTTAAATTCTATTATTTTCTTAAATTTATCCTGAGAACTTTTAAATTTAGGACAACTCCAAATTTTATGATTTTGCCAGTCATTACTTTCTGCCAGCTGACAAAGCCAACAGCCCTTATTAATATCAACTTTAACCTTTTTATCATTAGCAGTATGAGCAGCAAGAGAAATAGTATCTTTAACTTCTTTAGCAGAATTTGAACTTTTAGTATCATTGACACTATTATTGGAAACATTTTTAATTTCGCCTATCCTATTAATCATTTCACAAGAATTCTCCAAAATTTCATTTAATGATGGTTTAGACTTATTTACTATTCCTATATAATATTTTTATACTTATCACCTAAACTTTTCCAAATAAAGTACTGAGCAAATAAATCACCATCTATCTTTAATCTATTCATTTGAGCAATTAAAGTTTTTGTTTCGCTAAACCAATGATAAGGGTTTTTAGGATTAAATTTTAAATTTACCATTTTATAAATAACACAATATATTTGTTGAATTTTATGTGTGGAGTTTTGGAGCTTCACACTATTAAAAGACTATATATATAAGAAGTATAGCATTGAAGTTGTTGTAGTACTAAATAAATAGTTAATTAAGAAGGTTGTTTGATAGTCTTGCTTACAAGCTAGCCGGGCCATTTAAAAAAAAAAAAAAAAAAAATAATGAACAACTTAAAGATTTCCGATTTAGTAAAGAACTTTAATGGAGAAGAAGATATTGATGAGTGGATCATAAAGTTTAACCTAATAAAAGATTTGAATAATATTAAAAATGAAGAAAAAATTCTGCCTATGTTTTTAGAAGGAAAGGCATTGACAGTATATACTCAACTAAATGAAGATGCAAAGAAAAGCGGTAACGTTATAAAGCAGAAACTAAGAGAAGCCTTCGGGGAGGATCCATTCAATGCTTACTCAAGATTAATTAACAAAAAGTGGAGAGGAGAATCAGCAGATGTATTTATGATGGAGATACAAAAAATTGCAAAAACAATAGGGATTAAAGATGATTTAATGATTAAGCATGCGTTTATAAATGGAATGCCGGAATATATATGCAAGGAATTAAGGAAATTAAGAGACATTAAGGAAATAGAAATTGAAAAATTAATCGAACAAACAAGAGTATTGATTGGATTAAATGAGTACAAATGTTTGAGCAATAGATCAGGAATAAATAATGATCTAGTTAGAAATAATGACAAGGGATATTATCATTATCAAGAGGAGAGAAAATTTAGAAATTTTAATGACGAATATTATAGAGATAGATACAATAAATTTAGAGAAAATTGGAATTGGAATAAAAAAGAATGTAGGACATGCGGAAGATTAGGTCACGTCTCAAGAGATTGTTGGAAGGGTAATTCTAAAAAGTGGGAAAATAATAAAAATATTCAGGGAAACGAAGAAGATGGAGCTTATTTGCCGGAGGTAGCTTCATCAAGAAACTGAATATAGAATCCGGTGAATTACCTGTAATTAAGGTGTTAATAAACGGTAAAGAATGTAACGCACTTATTGATACAGGGTGCAATAAATCTCTTATTAGTAAAAAGATTGGAGGAGTTGGATTAGGAGATGTATGCGTGAAGGGGTTCGATGGTAAAATAATTAACACGATGGGGAGAAAAAAATATAATATTTTGTTGAACAACAAGGAAATTGAAACTGAAATGTTAATATTAAACGAAATTATAGAGGATATTGATGTTATTCTAGGAATGGATATATTAACAAAATTTGGAGAAATTATTATAGGAAAAGATGGTTTGAAATTCGTAGAAAATAAATGTGGTTTGCTGAGTGTTGATAATAATAAAGAACTAGTAGAAAAAAATGATGATATTATTATTGACGATAAAGACTTTGTGGGGTGGTTTAACGGCGATTTCTGGACAGTAAAATGGAAATGGAAAGACAAAGAACCTAAATTAACAAATAGAGTTAGTTGTTATCAAAACACTATAAAAGAAGGAATGAAGGAGAAGTTTGATGAAGAAATAATTGAATGGATAAAAGATGGAATTTTGGTACCATATAATGGAAAGGTGAATGGAATAATACCTTTAATGGCCGTGAATCAGGAAATAAAAAATAAGGTAAGGCCAGTGATGGATTTTAGGGAAATGAATAATTATACGGAATGTCATACTGGTGATGGGGTAAATATATGTGATGAAACGTTGAGGGAATGGAGGAAAATAAAAGGGAAAACAAAACTAGTAGACTTGAAGGCAGCATATTTACAAGTGAGAATCGATAAGAGTTTATGGAATTATCAGGTTGTGAAATTCAGAGGAAAATATTATGCTTTGACTAGAATGGGATTTGGTTTGAATTCGGCACCAAGAATTATGAATAGGATTTTAAAAGAAGTGTTAAAAATGGATAGTAAGATAGAAAAGGGGACAAGTAATTATATAGATGATATTATTGTTAATGAATCAATTGTGAGTGCGGCGGAGGTAGTAAATCATCTAAAGAGGTTTGGGTTAGTAGCGAAAAGTCCTGAATCTGTAGAAAATGGTCGAGTATTAGGATTGAAAATAATAAAAGGAAAAAAGGGAAATTTAGAATTCAGAAGAGGTAATAAAATTCCGAATATCAAAGAAGGGGATAATGTAAAAAAAAGGAATTGTTTTCGATATGCGGTAGTATCGTAGGTCACTACCCTGTTGCGGGATGGGCAAGATTAGCTTGTAGCTATGTGAAAAGAATATCTCAAACGGAGAATTGGAATGAAAATATCGATGAGAATGTGTTGAAAATGATAAAAAGTATTATTGAAGAAATAAATAAAGACGATCCAGTGAAGGGATATTGGAATATTGACGATTCTAAAAAAGGAACAGTATGGTGTGATGCGAGTGATGTGGGTATGGGCATCATCTTGGAAATAAATGGAAAAATTGTGGAAGACGGGGCTTGGTTAAGGAAAAAAGAAGATTTTCACATATTAATGTTGCAGAGTTAGAGGCAGTGATAAAGGGAATTAATTTAGCGATAAAATGGGACTTAACGGATATTGAAGTAAAATCGGATTCTGCTACTGTGATTAATTGGATCAGAACAACAATAAGTGGTAAAGAAAGAATAAAAACTAAGGGAGCAGCAGAAATATTAATAAAAAGAAGATTGGCAACCATAAAACAGTTGATCGAAGAATTAGGTATTAATTTGAAATTAGAATTTGTGCCTTCGGAAAAAAATAAAGCGGATAGTATCTCGAGAATAAGGAGAAAATGGCTTATCGGAGAGGAAAATAAGCTGATAAATAATAATGTTTGTCTATTATCATTTGAGGAATTAAAAGAACTTCATAATAGACACCATCAAGGTATTGAGAAAACTTTGTTTTTAGCTAGGATGGTAGACAAAGATGTAAGGCGGAGAGACGTGAAAAAATGTGTAAGAGAATGTATTCAATGTCAATCAATTGACCCAATAAATTACGATAGAGTTGAGAAAGGTAGTTTAGATAAAGAAGAAAATTGGTCTAGGGTTGCGATAGATATAACTCATTTTAAGGGGAAAATATTTTTGTCAATGGTTGATTGTGGCCCTAGTAGGTTTTGTATTTGGAAGGAATTGATTTCAGAGTCAGGGCAAGAAATTAAAAGAAAAATAGAAGAGGTGATTTTAGAAAGGGGGAGAGTTGATGAGCTATTAATGGACAACGGTACGCAGTTTAGGAGCGAAAAAGTGGATGAATTTTGTAGAAAATGGGGGATAAAAAAGGTGTTTAGAGCGGCATATAGACCGGAAGGAAATGGTATAGTCGAAAGAAATCACCGTACGATAAAAAGGATTGCGGAAAAAGCGAATATATCTGCTCTAGAAGCTGTATTTTGGTACAATATATCACCAAAAGATGGTTTAAAGGAAGAGTCTATACCGTATAAAGGGATTTTTAATTATGATTGGAAATATCAGATTGCTGATGAGGATAAAAAAACTATTGTGGGTGAGGATATAGAATCAAAGTATAAAGTAGGGGAGGAGGTGTGGGTTAAGCCAGGAAAGAGTATCTGTACATCAAAATGGAATAAGGGATACGTAACGAAGGTGAATTCTAAATGGAATATCGATGTCGACGGGATGGCGAGGAATGTTTTGGACGTGAGAAAGGTGGTTTTACCCAATGAAGAAGTTGGTAATTATGAGCCGAAAGGTGAAAGAACAAGGAGAGATACTAATTTTTTAAGGTATAATCTACTAGGGGGAGAAAATTGATCTTTAGATCAGGGGGGTGTGTGTGGAGTTTTGGAGCTTCACACTATTAAAAGACTATATATATAAGAAGTATAGCATTGAAGTTGTTGTAGTACTAAATAAATAGTTAATTAAGAAGGTTGTTTGATAGTCTTGCTTACATTTTATCAGAAAAAAAGTTAACTAATAATGACTTTGCAGTTTCATACTCTGTACCATTAATGTCTACCGATTCTATAATTTCACGAGCTGGACCCGATACTTGTCTAAGTAAATAACCATATTTTTCAAAAGAAGTATAGTTATATTTATTAATATAAGATTCAAAAGATGTCATAAATTTTTCAAAATTCTCTGATTCTCCTTTAAAGGTTGGGAGCTCTATGTGGGGCAATTTTACTTTAGGATTTGCATTTACATCACTAAACACAGTAGTTAAAGATTTTAAAGAAGTTTTTAAATTAGCTAACATAAGTAAAATTTTATCAACATAGTTTTCACACAGTGAAGATTGTTTTACATAATCTTCATCTGTCCATAAATCTTTTTGTAACATATAAAATTCAATTTCATCATCAAGTCCTTTAATTATATCTAGTAAACTTTCCAACTTAGTAATGAACATCATAAAGTCAGCTTGAGTTTGTGGTGGATTTGTTTCTATATATGATATAGTTTTTGTTACAGAGGAACGTTTATTTCCTCTTTGCCTAACTTTAACCCTTATGTCACCATCTGCCTCAGCAGTTGAGGTATTTAATTCCCCATCTAATTTTTTAGAGTGCTCATCAAATCTTTTGTCAAACAACATTATAAATGTAACATGTATTATAAATAAACTAAACAATAATTAATTAAGAAATTTAACTGGAAAAATTTACGATATTCAAATTTTAAATCAAATTCAAAATCAAAATTCAAAATCCAAAAATACCTAGAAACTATAATTATTAAATATATTTAAATATATCAAATACCACACAAATTAACTCAGTTCCCCAGAGATCCAGGGAAAAATGGCAGACAGGCAAAGTGTTTCGGACAAACTTGAGATCCCGCTGGGGATGCCATTTACAAAATAAATAATGAATTTAGAAAATAAAACCTTTGGCAAAATGAAATTTGTACATAGTAAAGTTACATTTATTTTACATAATTAATTTGGGACTATTAAAATCATCATATATATTTAACAAAATATATTAATACTTATTAATTAATCATGGATAGCCAAAAGAATCCCAAATTTGCCACTTCCTTTGCCTGCCAAGCTGCAAATGATACACAATAAACTCATTAGGTTCAAAGCAGACAGTAATTTCATAAATGTCATAAATTAAATTATATAGTAATATTGTGCCCGTTTATTTTAATAGTAATTGCAGCCTTTTCATAACAAAATACAACCAAAAGAGGGCTTTGAGAAAACTAAACTATGTATATATATGAACCAATAGGTTTGAAATTAAATTTTAATAACTAGATCTCAAGTTTAGATCAACAAATGAAAATGAAAATACAAAATTGCATTTCTTACCTGGTTGGAATCTTTCCATTGCGATCTTTTCCGATGGATTTCTTTTGCCTGCCTTCACCAAATGCCCCAGACCTCCAGAGACAGAGTTTCTTATTCAACCTTCATCTTCATCAACATTGGGATGGATCTCGTACATAGATTTTCACCATCATAACATAAAAAATATGAAGGTTATTAATATAAATTTCAACCAATAATGTAAAGTGGGGCAAGATAGTAAGCACTTTTTAAGGCAGAGCTTTTAAGGCAGCTTAATAGGGCAGAGAGCTAGATCGAGCGAAACTAATTTAAACCTTAAGCTTCTTAGGTTATCATATTGGTGGCATGGGAAATTTAAGTTATTTTCTATACCAACCGAGAAATGCAATTTATAACTATAGACTGCCATAGTTTAATTTCCCCTATATTAAAATTATTTAATAAAGTAAATTACATTAAATATTGAAGTACATATTTTGTACATTGCCCCCACCAAATTAAAATTTATGTTTTATGTATATACAAGCTAGTGGTGCATAAAGAATATTGGAACAAAGTGATGAGAGTGGCGTATGATGAAGTTTTTGGAGGCCACCAGGGAGTCAAGAAAACAATGGGGAAGATATCCCAGCAATTTTTCTGGCCAAACTTATATCAGGATGTGACCAGACATTGTTATTCTTGCGATATCTGTCAACGAACATGTCCAAAGGGAGTAGTTAAAAAGGTTCCTTTATGTCCAATGCCTATCATCGAAGAACTATTTCAAAGAGTCATCATTAACCTACTAGGACCGATCACACCTCCATCATCTGAAGAACATCAATATGTCTTAGCGCTCGTCGATGCCGCTACAGGATACCCAGAGGCAGATCCTCTGACAAGTATCACAGCACAAAGGTAACATATAGCCTCGTATCTATCTTCATGAGGTTGGGCGTACAAAATAAATATTGAGTGATAACGGAAGACAATTCACATCAGATTTGATGAGAGATTTGACAAAAATGCTCAATATAAAGCAGAAATTTTCAAGCATATACCATCCTATGAGTCAAGGACTGACAGAGAGGTTCAATGGAACGCTGAAGAGAATGCTCAAAAGAATGTGCAGTAAACAAATACGGAAATGGCACAAATTCATTGAACCACTGCTATTTGCATACAGGGAGGCCCCACAGGACTCTACGGGATTCTCTCCTTTTGAGTTGCTGTATGGAAGGACTGTGAGGGGTCCAATGCAAATATTGCATGAGATTTGGGCGGGTGACATCAACCCAGAAGAGGCAAGATCGACATACAGATATGTATTCGATTTGCAAGAGAGATTAAATGAGACGTTAAAGCTAGCAAGGGAAAATCTAGCCAAGGCCCAAATCATGCAAAAGAAATATTATGATAGAGGCGCGAAAAATAGAAAGTTTAAGCTGGGAGATATGGCTCTGGTGCTCCTACCTACCTCGAACAACAAAATGCTTATGCGTTGGGGTGGTCCGTACCCGGTTATTGAACCGTACGGCAAAGACAACTATAGAATACAGGTTGGAGAAGTGGTAAAGACATACCACATAAACTTGCTGAAGAAGTACATTGTAAGAGAGGAGAGTGATGAAGAAGAAGAAGAAGAGGGAAAACATCGAGGAGAGATAGGTAGCTTCAGCAGTTATTTTGGACATTGAGAATGAAGAGAATATCCATCTGGTAGATATAGATCCAACACCTGTACAAAAGGAGAGGTTGTCCGATACGAAAGTTAGTGATGAAATAACGGATCCTATGAGGAGGGAATTGATGGCAATTTTGGAAAAGTACGAGGAGATTTTCACAGATGTGCCAGGCACTGCCAAGAATGATTTCCATGCCATCGACCTCATAGATAATAATCTCAATAAGATTAAACCAGGCAGAAGCTACCATACACGACTCGTACCGAACTGAAAAGGAAACTGAGAAAATGATCAAGATGGGGATCATAGTGACTTCTACGTCTCCATACTCAGCGCCTGTGGTTGTGGTGCAGAAGAAGGATGGGAGCAAGAGAGTTTGCTCAGACTATAGGGCTCTCAATAGGATAACTGTTTTCGATCCGGAGCCGATGACCACATCACAAACTCTATTCACAAAATTTGCCTGAGAAATCGGTACTACAGCAAACTTGACCTCGCCAAGGGGTACTGGCAAATTCAAATAAAACCAGAGGACAGACATAAGACCGGATTCTCGACCGAAGATGGTCACTTTCATTATATTAAGTTACCGTTTGGCATGGTTACACTTGTCAGGCCATGCGAAGGATACTGGATGGGTTTAATGATGTAGACTTTTACATCGACGACATCATTATACACTCCCAGACCTGGCATGATCACCTGACTACTCTACAGAATGTACTAAAAAGGCTCAAGGAAGAAGGGTTCACGATACGCCCTACCAAATGTGAGTTTGCTTCGTCCAACGTGGAATTTCTGGATCAGCACATTGGTAATGGTAATAAAGGTCTCCACGAGGATAACGTGATCAAGATTATGAAGACCAAGCCACCTAGGAACAAAAACAGGTGCGTTCATTTTGCCCATTGGGTATTACCAAGATTTCGTTAAGGACTACGCAAGGGTCGCCGCCCCACTCACAGATCTTACCAAAAAAGGGGAACCAACCAAAGTAAGATGGGAAGAGAAACACCAAGAAGCGTTCGTGAAGCTGAAGGAAGCATTGAGTTCCAAACCTATTTTGAAAATGCCAAGACTGGATAAGACCTTCACACTGCAGGTGGACGCCTCTGATTCGTCATTAGGATTTGTCCTCCTCCAGGAAGATAACGGTACTCTACACTCAGCAGCATATGGTAGTAAGAAGCTCTCAGCGACTCAACAAAGATACTCTAAGCTAGAAAAGGAGGCGTTAACGATAGTGACTGGAATCAAGAAGTTTGAGCCGTATCTGTATGGTAGAGAGTTTATCTTACAGTCAGACCACCGACCATTAACTGCCATGAACAAAAAGAAATACCAGAACTCAAGGATTATGAGATGGTCGCTATTCCTTCAAAGGTATCGGTTTATTTTAAATCACATTAGCGGCAAGGATAATGTGATAGCGGATTACTTGAGCCGTTCATAAAGCGATGGAACTTTGGATTCACCTGGAGAAACAACAGCCGAAGAAGGAGCACTACAGGACGAAACCAAATGTTCTATAAGCATGTAAATAAAGCTAAATTACAAGTAATTTGCTTGTGATTGAGGGGCCTAAGATGTAACACGATGTACATGCTATATATAAATTTGTTTTCATTAATCAATCTTCCCCTGTATTTGTTTACAATCCTCCCATTTTATAGCATGTAAATCGCGCCGCCCACTCTAACCAGTATATATATATATATATATATATATATATATATATATATATATATATATATATATATATATATATATATATATATATATATATATATATATATATATATATATATATATATATATATATAAAACAATTAATTAAAAACCACTTTAAAAAACTTTAATGAAATGAAAATTACTGATAGTTGACGTTTCGGGACCTAAAACAGCTCGGTCCCCTCCTCAGAACTAAAACTAATTTCTAAAAAGAATTTAACAATTTTAAAATTACTATAAAAACACAGTATAAAAAGGTTACAGAGAAAATTATAGGGTGGCGTCTCGTTCTCTTTCTTCTTATTCATTACTTATTCAATATTAACGATTCACTCCTATCTTTTATGAATTTTTTGGTAATAGAATCAAAATTGAAAAAACCCTCGGACAAATTAAAATTATTTCTTGTTGATATAAAAAATGATTCTATCATCTGATTTAAGTTTTTATCTTTGGACCGGAATAAAAAATATGCTCCATCCCAATTCATAACATGGTCTTCACGGGTCATGTGTCCAAAAACTGCGCTGCTTTGATTCCCTCTTCTTACTCCTCCCCTGTGCTGGTCGATTCTAATTTTCAAGGACTTTAACGTTTCTCCATAATATGATTCATTGCACATATCACACGGAATATGATAAACACCTCCAATAGCCTCTCTTTTTGTAGTATTGTTAATGACTAAGATGCGTGAGAGAGTCTCAGGGAAATTAAAGATCAAATTAATGTTAAATAAATGCTTAAGCATAAACTTAAGATCTAGAAGAGGCGGAGAAAAAGGTACCACTTTGATATTTTCCAAATCAGGAGGAGAGTTTTCCTTCAATCCCAGAAAACTGGTATATGCTGGTTTATGTTTTCTTTTAATAAGATGTTGGGGATAGGCTAATTTCGCGAAAGTTTGAAATATAAAATTAATTTCTTGTTGTAAAAATTGGGGGTCACAATAATGAAAAGCCCTAAGGAACATATTAAACATTATATTATTTTTAATATAAGGGGGATGATAAGAGTAATAATGGAGAAGTTGATTTTTTTGAGTTGGCTTACGATATACTTTATAGGTTAAATGAGTTCCTGTTTGGGTAATTAATAGATCCAGAAAAGGTATGTGTTCATTTATCTGGCTTTCGAAAGTAAACGTGATAGAAGGAGTTAGATCGTTGATTTGCAGAAGAAATTGATTTATTGGGAATGATTTAGGTGCAATAGCAAATATGTCATCATCATATCTCTTCCACAAGTAGACTTGCGAAAATAGGGGGGTAAGTGGAAGAAGCCTGGTTTCATAAAACTCCATATAAATGTTAGCAATGATGGGGCTTAAGCTTCCTCCCATGCTGGCTCCAAAAATTTGTCGATAAAATTCATTTCGAAATGAAAACACATTTTGTGCCATGCATATTTGCAAGCAGCTAATAAAATTTGGAATAGAAATGGGGATCATATGTGGCAATAGGAACTCGGACAGATACTCTAAAACATGAGGAATAGGGACATTAGTAAATAAGCTCGTAACATCGAAGCTGACCAGACAATGGTCGTGTGGAACAATTCTCCCCACCTCCTCAATAAAATTTCTTGCATTTAAAACATGAGAAGGAGAAACTTTTCCCAATAATGGAGAAAGAAAGGAAGCCAACCATTTACTGAGTTTAGAAAACACATCTCCGCGGGACGAAATGATTGGTCTGATTGGGATTCCTTCCTTGTGTAATTTAGGGATGCCGTATAAATACGGAAGCACAGGATTAGAGACTGAAACCTTTTTAAAAACTTCTGTTGGTATTAAAGGTTTGATATGTCTATTTTAAAATTGTTAAATTCTTTTTAGAAATTAGTTTTAGTTCTGAGGAGGGGACCGAGCTGTTTTAGGTCCCGAAACGTCAACTATCAGTAATTTTCATTTCATTAAAGTTTTTTAAAGTGGTTTTTAATTAATTGTTTTATTTAACTATAGAGTCTGAGTTTTTAAGAAGAGGACTCTCTAATTTTTATCTTAATATATTTATAAACCACGATGCAGTGCAACTTATCATTACGAAATATTTTTGATTTCTTTCCAAATAGTCAGATACATTTTAACATTTACGAAGAAAAGAAAAGAGTGGCGTCTAGAAGAAAATTAGCAAGTGCTTTTTTACATGATTGCTTAGCTGAAAAAGTTATTCCGAATTCTTTCAAAATAAATAATTACATCAATTTTGAAGGCACACCATTTCCAAAAGTTTACTCCTTACTAATAAGAAATCGTTTAGCAACAATAAAAAGAGAATGTAATTATTTGTTCCATGTGTGTAATAACCAATATAAAATATTGCAACGCAATCTACCCGCGGAAGTATTTAATAGAGGTATCTTTTTGATTAATCGAAGTATCGAGAGAGGTAATTATACCTACCGCGCACATTTACAACATAAACTTTTTAACTTGTGTTTAGATTCGCCTTGGACGCGTTTCTCCAATCCTTTAAACATAACTAATCTTTCCGATTACCAGCTTGGTATTTTTGAAGCACAAATTTTGGGATACGGACTCGGCTTCTCTATTGGAATTTCTCATTATAACCAATTAAAAACTCTGTCTGCTTTTAGTTCACATAAAAACTTACTTCCACTTATTGTGAATAAGTTAACCAAAATAAATACCTTTCTTCCTCGCAGATTTGTCACTACTATATCCTCACTTAAAAAGAATAAAGAAATCATTATACGTAAGGCAGATAAAGGTGCTGGAGTTGTGCAACATCGCGCTTAGAGAGAAAAATTTGAAATCTTTGTTCTATATTTTTAGTTTTTTTTTTTTAAATATTTTTATAGGTGTGAAGCTTTTTTATTAAAATAAAGTTTTTTTTTTTTTTTTTTTTTTTTTTTTTTTTTTTTTACTTTTATGAAATAAAGGATGTGAGTTCGGGATTTCCATGCAATCACATGGACCACCAAACCGGGATTTCACACCATATTGAGAAGGATCCAAACAATAACCTAAACCTAACCTAAATCCTAACCTAACCTAACCTAACCTAACCTAACCTAATCTAGCTCAAAACTTCACATATTAATATAAAATAATAGAAAAAAAAGCCAAACTTAATTAACAAAAATTCCAGCTCCTCCATTATTACTTCGTTTCTTAATCAGTTTATTTGGTAAAAAAAAAAATGTTAAGATGAAAATACTCAAATACATAATTATATATATATAGATATAAATATATATATATATATATTATATATAATATATTATATATATATATATATATAATATATATATATATATAATTATATATTATTATTATATATATAATATATATATATAATATAAATAATTAAATATAATATATATATATATAAATATATATACTATATATTATTTATATATAATATAATTATATATATATATATATTTATATATATTATATATATTATAATATATATATATATATATATAGTATATATATAGTATTTATATAATATTATTATTGGTTAGTCTATAGAAGAAAGAGAAAGGATTCCTGACCCTTATGAGTGGAGTTAGCAACGTGCCACCAAGTGCAGGGCTCCCGGTCCGTGCCGAGTTTAATTAAAAATTGTATTAATAATTCAATATTTGGATCCCCAAAAATATTGATGTTTATAAGGGTCGTAAGAACTAAAATATGATGGTATGGGTTTGTTTGAGGATCCCAAGCGAGGTGGGATTTTCCGTTCAACAGGCCCCGACCAGGGGGCAAAAACCGGCTAGTGTGCCGCGCGCGCGAGCCCAGAGCGCGAGCAGTCGCGTTGCGCGCCAAAAAACCGTGTCTGTTTTTTTTTTTAGTTTTTGTGAGTGAACTTTTTTGTTTTTAGCAAAAAAAAAAATATGTTTAACCCATACCCCTAAATCAGTTAAATCAGTAAATCAGAACCACCTTTTCCTTCGCACCCTCCCGCCCAATCATGAACCGATTGAACTACTGATCTAGTTGATTCCAAGGTCCCAATATTTTTGATAGCATAACAGAAAATTTTTTATTTATTTTAATTTATTGCTTTATAAAAAAACAAATATATTTTTATGTTTACATACGTTTAAATGATTTGGCGTTTTCACCATAACCCTAAAGCAGTAAAATCAGTTTTTTAAATCAAACCACCCTCGCTAGGCCACCCTCCTGCCCATTCCCGTGAATTCTATTGATCTATTGAAACTATTGATTCAAAGTTCTCTTTTTTACTTTAGTATAAATAAGTTCTTGGGAAAAAGCGGGGAAAAGAAAACAAGTTTTTAATTTTATAGCATTTATTACCATAAGTTCAGCAATTTCTTATCATGTAGCGGCGTGTCAACTTATGATGGACGTGGTAAAATATTGTTCCGTGCTGTCCTGCTAAGTGTCTTGTATTCTGTCCCAGAGGATGCGGGGAAAACCTTTTTGTTATTGAATATTTTTAAAAGAGGTTGAGATTTCTAACCAAAAAATTCCTGAGCTAAAAATACATTAGGGGTTTCTACAATTGTTACCAAGAAAAATTTAAAAGATTACAAAAGATCTTGTAATTCAATTTCTTGAGTTTTATACGATATAAAAATACTTCTTCAATGTTTACACAGACATAAAATATTTATAATTCTGACCGATGAATGCATAAATTGACATTGAGAATATAGCAGAACACTTTTTAAGTACTCTCATCATATTTAAACATCACTGATTTATTTTTTATTATTAAACAGAAAATATCTTTAATCAGAAAAGTAATATCGCTTTGATTTGTGTCTTTAAACAACACAGTATTAATTCTTTTTCGTTCAAAGAAGGAGAATCTTGAGCCAATTCAAATGTGTATGGAGCCACACAAATGTTTCGCCTACTCAACGTAAAAAGTTTCTAAAAAGGTAAGTATATAAAAGAAGTTACATCTATACCTCCACGTTATTTTACTCTGCGACAGTTTTTTACCCTTAAGGAACATTGCACCACAAGTGTTGCTTGCGTATAAATATCCTTACCTAACGGAGCTGAAAGACCGGTAATTACATACCCGAAACAATGAGTACTCTAGTAGCATATTATTTACCTTTATGAGAAATTTTAAAAACCTGAAACCTTGCGAAAAAACGTTAAGCTGATCTGTGAAGCAGGAAAAATTGTTTCAATGGTATAGCCGAAAAATATGGCCTAATCTTACAAAAAAGAAAATGTTCCTTTAAACAAACCTCAGGGAAAAGTTAAAAGTTGATCTGAGCCGTCATTTAGAAAACACCATTTAAAAACATGCTGTAACGTAAGAAAACTTTAAACAAATTTAAAAAATAGAAGCTATTAACAGAAAAGGCTGTTTTTCGTAACCATGTCCTTAGAACGTTAATGCTCGGATTCCCATGTCCGAAATAATTGGGTCATTCAATTGATTTAAAAATTTTAGGGCTGATAACATGGCTCGGATGGTCAGTACTTGTTTCTAGTTGGCGATATTATTATTCATAAAATGACTAAAACCCCGTTTCACACTCTGCATGGAACTGCCAAGGAATTTGAGGTGGGGTTTAAATCCTTTGAATTAACTGTGCTGTTTTCGTAGATAATCTCTGACGGCTGTTCTTAATTTTGTTTTAAATCAACCTGAAAATTGCACAGAGCTTTTCGAATTTCTTTTATACCGTATCCAACTGAATTTGTGGGAGGGGGCCAGCCTTTGTTACTTTCAAGGCACTTGACCCAAATCGGACAAGAAGTTGAAATATATTCTTTTTCGTGAATTGTCGGTTCCCGTGTAACGCCGACATCAACAAAAAGCCAGCGTGTTGCTTTACCCAATACAGGTTGAAAAGCCCTTAGCCTTCTATTAAGGTTGTTAATGACACTTGATAGCAACTGCTGGTCATTAATAGCAGTTATTTTGCTACTACTTGTTAAAGGGACACCACAAAAGTTACCCTCGATTGCAGCTCTTTTGGCCTCAAGGCTTTTAGTGCCAGGTTTCTCTTTAAGGCACTCGAAAAAAGCAATTGACCTTCTTATGATTTTGTCTGCATAAACTACAGTCGTTTGCCTGTTTTGAAGACATTCTGAAACCATCGACAACTCTGCTAATATGTCATACATGATAGCCACAAATCTGACATAAATTGAGTTGATGTCAGGCGTTTAATCAATCCTCTGTACATCACTCGTTCAGTTGTAGTTCAGTTTCTTGTTCTTTTGGGCCTTCTTTAATGAGAAGGTACAAGCTTGATAGACATACCAAAACGGCCTTTACTCTTTTTAAAAGGAAACTGATACCCATTCTCTAACCCAAAATACGACCAATTTGTTTAGCTGCAAAAATCCAAAGTTTCAAAAGCACCACTCGGTCTAGTTCTTCTTTGCCTTTTTAAGATGACTTTTGCATAAAGAGAGTATAAACTTATCCATAAAAAAGTTAAAAGTGGAGTTAAACAGCATCCACCACAATCATTAAACTATCTTGACACCAAATCACTTACAGTAACTCTATGTACCTAAGGATTCATACAGTAGCAAAGGAACAAGTTGGAAACTAGCCTGTAATAGTTTTTCTTACGACGCCAGATTTTTTTTCAATACATATTCACGATACCAAACAATCAAACATTTCAGCCAATAATTATGGCTCTTTAAATTTTTTTTTTTAACTGTGGAAACCAGAGTAGGAACGCCCGTTACCCTACGAGTCACAACATCCCGTTCCAACTCACACCATGTCCAACCATCTAACATATAATTCATACCAACATCGCTTCAAGCTCATTCCCTTAATTCTAAGTATGAGATTATTTCTCTAAGCTTCAATGCCACATGTTGTAGAAACAGGCGGATTCTTTTCTTTTTTTCTTTTTTTCTTCTTATGCTTTAGACTCAATATCACGGAATTCTAGTCATAATAATATTTTCTACATGACGGCCATACTACGCACACCGTTGGGAATCTTTAGAAATCTTTTACTTCCCAAAGAATATTACTGTCAACAACCACATGATGTGAGAAACAAGGTGGTCCAGCTTTCCGAACAGAAGCTTGTAAAAGTCTAAACAAAGGTTTGGAAACTATTGTTAAGGCTTTAAACTCTATATCTGAAGATAAAAATGAGAGACCAGTCATTCAGCAAGAGGCAAAGGGAATTTTGAAAAAATTGAGTTCCTATGAAATAATGAAATACTCTTTATGTCTGTAATATGGGAACCAATACTTGAAAGATTTGATTCTGTAAATAAAAAATTGCAATCTGAAGATATGGATGTGGCCACCGTTATTAATTTGTATAACTTTCTGTGTAACTTAGTTAATGAAATTAGAAGTTCATAAGAAACCTACGAAAATTGTGCCAAAGAAAAATTGAAAATCTTTACACAAAAAGACATCAAGAATGTATCTAAACTAAGATCTGAGAAAGAAGAAAATTATCAAATATGCATTCTTCAAGCAAGCTTCAATACTATATAGATAAACTGTCAACAGAATTAAATAGGCGAAGTTTTGCATACAGCGAATTTTCAGAAAAGTTTTTATTCTTATCAAATCTCACCGAAACCGACCCAGACGACATTCATAAATCAGCTAAATTATTACAAAAAAATATCTCGATGGAACTTAGAGGATCTGGAGGGCAGAATTTCATTCATTCAAAAGATTTTTGTTTTTAGAAGAAAAGGTAATAGCAGTCAACCTTGTCCCAATTAAACAAATAGTTATGTACCAAAGCCATCATGAGTTACTTTACAAAGTAAAGTAAATATTCTTTTAAAAATTTATTATTATGTACCCCTGCGACAAAAATGCTCAGCTGAAAGATCATTCTCCACCACTTAGAAGGTTAAAAATATTTACCGCTCGTCCCAGTCCCAACTGCGTTTAGTTTCATCTGCAGTACTTGCTATTGAAAATTTTTGATCTCACCGGTAAAATTTAGATTACGGAAAATGATTATGGAACAAATTTGCTAAACGAAAAATCCAAAGACGAAACCTGTAATGAATCATTTAAATTTGACCATGTAGATTGTAATAAATGTAATATTGATATATTATATACATTATAATATATATATATATATATATATATTTTAGTATATATATATATATATATATAATATATATATTATATATATATATATGATATATATAATATATATATATTATATATATATAATATATTATAATATATAGTTATTAAGGGGCGTAAAATTTTTTGGGCCATGGGCGCTAGAGTGAGTTAAATGCGCCGTTATATAGTATATATATTATATATATATATATATATATATATATTATATATATATATATATAAATTTTATATATATATATATATTTATATACTATATATATATATATAAATATAAAAATAACTCCTTGAGTGATCTCACTTACCAGGATTAGATCCCGGGCCCTTGCGACGGTATGCCAAGTGTGTTACCACTTGACCAAACGATAGGCTTAAAAAAAGAATATACGCGACTTAAACCTATGAAAGGAAGTGCTCTATTCAATAGGAATAAGGACCGCCTATGGCAGACCAGATACCTCAGCCATCGCATCTCCGCCTACAAACTCGAAGGTTCAAGTAACCCCCACAACCCATGTGAAGAGGACTACTCTAGATCGAGGAGTTTAATGTGATAGATGTAAATGCTGCAATTTAAAACCGCACGTTCAATTGTTATAGATAAAATAAACTCTTGAGTGATTCTTCAACTTTACCAGGATTAGATTCCCGAGCCCTCGCGAACGGGTTCATGTATTGTGCCAAGCGTGTACCACTTGACCAAACGATAGGCTAAAAAGAATACGCGACTTAAAAACCTATGAAAGAGATGCTTCTAGTTCAATAGGAATTAAGGACCCTCCTATGGCAGGACCAGATGACCTCAGCAAGCATCTCCTCCTTTACCACTCCCGAGGTCAAAGTAACACAGGACCCATGTAAGGAGACCACTCTAAATCGGGTATAATTTTGTATAGATGTAAATACTTGGCAATTAACCGCAGTCAATTTGTTATAATTAGTTCTTGCCATGTTTGTAAGCATTCCATTTTTTAAATGCACGGAAAGCCGCTCCCTTTAAGCATATTCTTTGTTTATTTTTTTTGCTTATCCGCTTCTTTCTAGAACTATTTAACAAATATTTTCCCGGTCTAAAGGGACTTCCAGTTTCAAAGCCATGTCTCCACCACAAGTGCTTTAAAATCCTGGTCTTGCAAAGACAAAACTAATGGTCACTTGCTTTAACGATTTCCATTATAATCCAAAATGTATTTGTAATTTTCACTTGACATAGAACATTAACAAAGTTTTTGGGAACTGAAAAAAGTTTCCACTTTTAGTCTGAGGTTTTGAAAATTAAAGTTATCCTGATTAACCTTTTTTGCTTCACCTTTTCTTTTTAACAAATCACAATGTCTGGTTCAGAGCGTTTAAATGTTGCATGTAATTTAAAGATCCAATAGATGTATTGTGACCCCATGAGTGTATCTGGGAAAATTAGGTAAACCCTTCCGTGCATGATCGAAAACTGACTGTTCCCATCAAACTTTTGTTAATTCATTTCATATTGAACAAATGAAAGTATTTGTATACTTCAGAGTGAGTAATATATTTTCCAAAGTACATGAGGTGTATTTCGATTTTTGGGTTTAGTATGACATGATTTTTCTTAAGATGATTAAACTATTTTAATTAAGTTATCTTATAGAAAAGTACCGAACCTTTTTTTATTATTGAATAATAAATATACATAAGCAAATTCCTGAAAAAGAATTATATATATATATATAATATATATATATATATATATATATATATATATATGATATATATAATTATATTATATATATATTATATATATATATATATATATATAAATATAATATTATATATATATATATATAGATATTAATATATACATGCGTAATCCAGAGAATTTTTTTTTCGGGGCAAAACAAAAATTCGTTTCTTTATATATAATATATATATATATATATATATATATATTATATATATATATATATTATATTATATATATAATATATATATTATATATATATAATGATATATTTATATATAATATATATATATATATTATTATATATATTAATATATATAATATATATATATTATATATATATATATATTATTATATATATATTATATATAATATTAAAATATATATAATATACTATATATATATAATATATATATTAATATATATATATTTATATATTATATATATATAATATATATATAAATATATATATATATAATATATATATAGATATATATTATATTATTATATATATATATATAATATATAATATATATATATAATATATTATATATATAATATATATAATATATTACGTATATATATATATATAATATATATATATATATATATATATATAATAAAGTGCATATATTTATAAGAGGCCCTCCGTTGGGCTATATATGGAGTGGATGTTGTAAATTGGAGGACAAAACATTAAATTTCATAAGACACAAAAATGGGAAGAATTTATATGAATTATTAAAATCATTCACTTTACCTAAATTGTTAAATTTAATCTCCTGACATGAGAGTGAGCGACGTCTGAGGTACGATCTTTATTCTTCATTCAATTTCTAGAAATATGTAGAGGAGGGCAAGTCCAATAAGTCTTTCGACTCCAAAATAGTATTCTCAAATTAGGTTTTCAGATGTCTAATGTTGAAAAAGGCTTCTTCTAACTGAAGCAATTTAAAACGGGTAAAATTGCCAGTATATTGCAACAAGATGTAAAATTTGAAATTGTGACTTGCGAAAACAAGAAAAACTAGACCATTCTATTGCTGCTTTATGGCGGACTGTGCTGTGAAGCCTGTGATGCCATTTCAAACTTCCATAAATCCCATTCTGCTTTTTACTAAAGCTTTCATTTGGCCTTTCGAGACTCCATTGTAATACAACATTTTTTATATCTTCTTCATATAACACATTAACACCCGTCGGGATGACAAATTGCCAAGGAAATTAAAAACCTCTCTGGCCTAAATGGTTGAGATTAAATCATCAAAAATTTGGTTATAAACAATAGATTTTGTGCATATAAGAACCTGTGGGTCGCGAAGTAGCGAATGTTGGTCTAGTATTTTGGAATTGTTAATTTCTTGGTACAGCAATCTTCAATTACTCAGTTTCAAGATCTCAGATAGCGCTTAACACATTCTTCAAAAATCCCAGTGAAATTGCTAATGTTGCCATTTTCTCTTGATGGTTTCAAGTTTAGATAACTAATGGACCTACAAGATTTGTTCCTGACAGCGGCGACGAATTATATAAAATTATTTAACTTCTGCACTTTATATTTATTAACGGATATTGATACTGGGAAAATTTTTAGTGTCTAGGAAAATTTCGGGGGGGGCCAAGGCCCCCCTGGCCCCCCCCCTAAATACGCCACTTGTATATTATATATATATATATAATAGATATATATATATATATATATATATATATATAATATATATATATATATTATAATATATATATAATATAATATATATATATTTATATAATAAATTAACGGGAAAGCTTAAGACGCTTTATTATAATATTTAATAATAATAAAATGCCTTTAAGGTAAAAGAATGAACTAGAGGGAGGGGTTTTTAAGACCTTTTAAATTTTTTAAAGATATTGTATAATTTATTTATGATGAGTACGTTTCATATTAGCTCTTTCAGCCAAAACGAGGCCTTTCTGTCAGATTGTGTAC
>JABUQX010071768.1:0-2500 GCA_015478945.1 Trachelipus rathkii | reverse complement strand
GTTACATATTAAAAGGAATTATATTATGTGTTAACCTGGTCCTATTCTGTTTTAAGGGCCTGGTGTGGGAACCTAGTGCCAGACCTGTTGCAGAAAACCGGTTGGAAAAACTTGTTGAAGTATTTGTCGAAAAACTGGTGGTGGGATTCCAGAGTCATTGGTGAGCTCCGGCTGTGTGAAACCACCATTAAAAGGAAGTAGCGGAGGTGCCGGTATAGCCACATCCCTATAACAAAAGAAAGTAGCGGAGGTGCCGGATAGCACTCCCTATAACAAAGAAGAATCGGAGGGTGCCGATATAGCACTCCCTATAACAAAAGAAGTTAGCGGAGGGTGCGTTAAGCACTCCCTATAGTCAAAAGAAGTTAAGTGAGGGTTGGGGGGGCCCCCGGGTAATAGCAACTCCCTTTATAACACCGAAGAATTCTGAGGGTGCCTTTGTAGCACTCACTACCATCCTGAAAATCGTAGTCTGGAGTGAGGTGTGGAACACCGTCATTGAAGCCACCGGCGTTTATGGTCTGAGTTGGGGATCTACGGGATCCAACACTCAAAGTTACGTAATAAACAGATTCCTTAAGTACTTATATTCTATTTATTTCAAGAAACATTGACTTGTATACAGTGATGAACATTAACGTGAATTTATAATTGTGTAAATATATAATGATAATATTTTGGGGATTTATATATATGTAGGTTTAATTATTTAGTTAGGTTAGTGAGGATATATAGGTGTCTTGATACTTTCTGGTATTATATTAATGAAAAATCTTATCTTGTGTTTTTCTCTCGACCTTCCCCACTAGAGACGTGAACCCTTTGCCTTGGCTCCGTATACCCTCCGTCAGCACGTTGTGGTGGGCCGGCAACATATTTTGGTGGCTCGTTCGGCGTCTTCAAGTGGTGGGTTCGGCGTACCAGGTATAGTGAGAGAGCATAGGTGTGGAATCTACAAAAACTGTAAGTAGAGAAGAAAAATTTTTTTCGTTGAGTTGCCAAAAAAAATTTTTGTTGTTGGCGAATTTTTTTTTTTTCATCTCTCAAAAAAATAGTGGTATAAAGAAACGTGCCTTTTTCAATATTCTTTTGGAGCTGTTATATTTTACGGAGCTCTTATATTTGATATTTTTGTGTGGAGCTATTATATTTTACGGAGCTCTTACATTTGATATTTTCGTGGAGCTGTATATTTTACGGAGCTCTTATATTTGATATTTTTGTGTGGAGCTATTATAATTTTGTGGAGCTCTTACATTTCGATTTTTTTTGCGTGGAGCTCTTTAATTTTGAAATTTTTGTGTGGAGCTTTTGAATTTTGAAATTTTTGTGTGGAGCTTTTGAATTTTTGAAAATTTTTTTGAAGACTTTTTTTGAATTTTGAAATTTTTGTGTGGAGCTTTTTGATTTTGACATTTTGTGTGAGCGTTTTGAATTTTGAACATTTTTGTGTGGAAGCTTTTGAATTTGAAATTTGTGTGGAAGCTCTTGAATTTTGAAATTTTTGTGTGGAGCTCTTGAAGTTTGAATTTTGGGGTGGAGCTTTCGGGTTTCGTGTGAAATTCTTGAATTTTTTTTCTTTGTGAATTTTTTTTTTGAAATTCGAATTTTTTTTTTTTTTTTTTTGGTGTTTTGGTTTGAAAATCATTGAATTTTTTTTTGTTATTCGTGTATTGTTTTGAAATCAGTGTAGAGCTGTTGAATTTCTTTGAAATTCTTTTTGAAATTCGAATTTGTTTTTTTTTTTTTTTTTTTGGGTTAAAAATCATTGGATTTTTTTTTTGCAATTGTTTAATTGTTTGAAATTCAGTGTAGAGCTGTTGAATTTCTTGAAATTCTTTTGAAATTCGAATTTGTTTTTTTGGTTTTTGGGTTAAAAATCATTGGATTTTTTTTTTGCAATTGTTGAATTGTTTGAAATTCAGTGTAGAGCTGTTGAATTTCTTTGAAATTCTTTTTGAAATTCGAATTTGTTTTTTTGGTTTTTGGGTTAAAAATCATTGGATTTTTTTTTGCAATTGTTGAATTGTTTGAAATTCAGTGTAGAGCTGTTGAATTTCTTTGAAATTCTTTTTGAAATTCGAAATTTTTTTTTTTTTTTTTTTGTTTGGTGTGAATCCTTTGATTTTTTTTGAATTTCGAATTTTTTTAATTTTGGTGTGAAACTCGTGTGAATTTCTTGGAAATTCGTGAGGGGAATTTTTTTTGGGGGAAATTTTTGTATAAAGCTCTTGAGCAGTTTTGAATTTTTGAATTTTTGAATTTTGGGGAGCTTTTAAGTTTTGAAATTTTTTTTTTTGAAATTTATTGAGGCTCCTAGAAATTTAGAATAAAATCATTTATTTATTTTTTGAATTAATTTTATTTAGTTGGTATTGAGCTGTTGAATCTGAACTCTTCGATATTTAGTGGGAAATTGTATTTATGTAATTTATTTTACCACTTGATTCCTATAGGTACCACATACACAGTGTAACCCTAATTGGAATCTCTCCGTGGG
>JABUQX010071767.1:2500-41693 GCA_015478945.1 Trachelipus rathkii | reverse complement strand
TATATATATAGAAAACCAACACTTGCACTAAACTATATACATTGGTTATCTAATCATTCCAAAACAAAATTAGCTGTTCTTGTCATCTCTATTTCTCCGTGCCTTCTTATATGCTCTCCCCTCTTCTAACACAAGAAACTAAATAGTCCACAATACTTTCAACACTTTACTATCCTGAGTATTTCATCACAAAAGAGCGAACAGCAAAGAGGTACTATAGCACTTTCCCCGAAAAATAGCAACACCTCCTTTTACCAATTCCTCACTACCATTATATTCGTTAAAACAAATATTACCAAAAAATATTACCCCCAATTCCATCAAATAATATCACCTTAAAAACATTCTCAAACCTGAAAATCTCCCCAAAGCTGTATATATCACATCCCCGGCAATAGCAATAAAACATATATAGTGAAACCATATATTTAAAAGAAAAAAAATCAAAATTCAGATGTCCTGCACAAGGACAGCATAAATTCAGCTTTAACAAGTCATAGGCGTAACACAGGCCACTCTATCAATATCAACAATATAAAGATGATCAGAAATATCAATCACACGAACCGTTCGCAAAATCTTGGAATCCTTTTGCATTTATAATAGTAACAACTACAATAAACATCCCGGTGAGGTTAAGATAGATTTTATACAAAATGAATATCTGAAAACATCAAAATTTTTCAACAACTCCATGAAGAAAATAGAGAAAAACTGAAACACACTTGAACTGATGAAGATCAAGAAAGAAATCCAGTCCCTTAGCCTGAAGAGGTCTCGCGTGTCGGGACGAAAATTAGCTTTCCTTTTTAAAATTTATTTCATTAAAAAAAAGTGTCATTAACAATGTTTTTAATTTGTGTACATTTAGTAATAAAATGAAGTGACAGTAAAGCATAATAATAAAAAAAAAACCAAGGGCTTCCTCTCTAAGGTATATATATATATATATATATATATATATATATATATATATATATATATATATATATTATATATATTATAAATGTCTAAAAAATATATATATATATATATATATATATATATATATATATATATATATATATATATATATATATATATATATATATATATATATATATATATATATATATATATATATATATATATATATATATATATATATATATATATATATATATATATCTTCACTAAAAAAATAATTTGAAAAGAAATTTCGGAAAATATTTGATTTTCTTGAAGATATTTACTTTAACTAAATAAATACATTACTTAACAATTATATTTATTTCCTTTTTCTGAATCTCGTTTGATATATCAAATTTCGAATATTTTTATGTTAAAAACTCTGAAAAATTATAATTTGGCCTCGATTTTAATTTGAAATTATAGTAAATACCAAAAAAAAATTGATTATATTTACGTATGTTTATATATTTTGCATCAATTTATAACAAAGGAGTAATGGAATTAAAATATATTTTTTTATTTTGTTTGATTTAACCCTCTATTATTTAGTGTAAATTTACAGTTAACCCCGGTAGAAAACCCCGGTTTTTCCTGATTTTTGCCGGGGCCGGGGCCAGCTAAAATGGCCTTGGCCGGGGCCGGGGCCGGGGCCCCGGTCGGTTCCTAGTCTGGAGACTGTGTCAAAAACATTGTTTATGTCGATTGCTATGAGTAGAGTTTTATGTGTGGGGTCTGAGATTTAAGCCCTCTATTGGTTGTATAATGTTTGTGAGAGCTGTTGAGGTTAAGTGGTTTTGTTGAAAGCCATGTTGGAACTTTTGTTTAGGGCTGTGTGGTTTTATTCTATTATGTATGAGTTTTTCTAGGAGTTTACACAAAGTGGATAGTAGTGAAATTGGGCGATAGGAAGAGGGATTTGAGAAGTCTTTTCCTGGTTTTAACTTTGGGATGATTATTGCTCTTTTCCAGAGGAAGGGAATGTGATTTAATTTGTGGAATTGTTGTATATGTGTGTTAAATGAGTTAGTGCAATGTTTAATAAGTGTTTAATGTGTATGTTTGAGATGTTATCGGTACCAGTTGTTGGTGAGTTTTTGAGTATGGTGTTTTTTAATATCAATTGGTGTTTATATATATATATATATATATATATATATATATATATATATATATATATATATATATATATATATATATATATATAAATATATATATATATATATATATATATATATATATATATATATATATATATATATATATATATATATATATATATATATATATATATATATGACAGGGTTAGAAATGTTATCTATCTTATGTTGAATAAAATTTTCAGGTGATCAGGAAGTTTTAGATTTGGCAATAGCTGATGTAGAACATCATCTACCTGCGCCCATTGGACAACCTCCAGGAAGACCACCAGATGAAGGGCGATGGGATGTGATAGGAGGAAGAATGAACATTGATGAAATGATAGAACGTTTGGCACAGGAGCAGCAAGAAAGAAGAGGAGGGCCCGAACGGAATAGAGGTGCGTAATAATATGAAATTTGTTAGTGGAATGGTAGAATTTAAATTCTTTCAGATAACTTAGGTCTTTAAGAGCTGACAATTCTCTTAACCACTTAACTGATATCAGTAAAGGAATGTCTGGAGGAGAGAAATGTGAGTTTGGCAGGGGCGAGAATAAAAGTGCATAATAGGAGTGAATGGCTGGGTTTTGTGAGGGGGTATGGTTGTGGCCCACCTGGGCCAGGCGATGAACCCTACACTGACGATATGCCATAGTGAGGGTCCGTCTCGGTCCCATGAAGCTCTAGGGTGGATTTTCTGACTGCGACAAGTTTTCACTAATAGGTATAAAGGGGGCGGTAAGGCTGGGCTTTCTTTTCGACTTGTGTCATATTCTTCTACTACTTTTCTTTTCTGATGTATGTCACGCACCTTGCCCCCAGTCTTGGGGAGAAAAAGGTAGATGAAGAAGATACGTATATATATATATATATATATATATATATATATAATATATTATTAATATATATATTATATATATAAATATATATATATATATATATATATATATATATAGTGAGAAAAAAATATATATATATAATATATATATATATATATATATATATATATATATATATATATATATATATATATATATATATATATATATATATATATATATATATATATATATATATATATATATATATATCTTGGGGAGAAAAAGGTAGATGTATATATATATATATATATATATATATATATATATATTGACCTGTAATTTATATTTGCTTTGATTGTCCATTTCAAACGACATTGTCAGTTAAAAGGATTGTACTTTTTTCATTGTTCTAGATGAGATTCCTGGGACCATCAAATGACGGATCATTGGAGCAGAAGGAGTAGTTCAAATGGAGGACCCCATCCTGATCATTCATATGTAGTAGCAGCTGCTCCTAATGCATTGTCACCACGAGCAGGTAGTTTCTAATTGGTTGCATATATATATATATATATATATATATATATATATATATATATATATATATATATATAAAGAAGAGTATATATATATATATATATATATATATATATATATATATATACATATATATATATATATATATATATAAGGTCGGGTTGGTTCAAGAAGAGAGGGAGAAACTGAAGGAGTCCGTCAGTCAACAGGGAATTGGCAGAGAGACCCTCATATGAAGTGGAAGCGACAGATGTTTTTATCTCCACTTTCCAGCAGTGCCTTAGAACAATCGAATCAATTTCGATTCACAAACAAGGAGTTAGAGCTGACTTTATATAACGAAGAAGCTAAAAAGGGACCTGATACTCCACAGACAAAGAGGAGTGATGGAGATGAAGGTGAAAGAGAGGGTAGGAGAAACAGGAGGAGGCAGAGAAAGACTCACGCTTATTCAACAAGAGCGACTAGAGGAGCGCCTCGGAGGTCAAGAAGAGGAAACGGTCCTGGGAGGCGCTCTGGTCAATCAGGTGCACGATTACCAAGGGCTCAAATTGCCTTTGGGGCAGACTTTGAGGTACTTAATAGTCTCATTTTATTCATTATTCCCTTCCTATATGGATTAACAAAGTCATTTCTTTCTCTTTTCATTTAGGTATATTATTATTATTATTATTATTATTATTATTATTATTATTATTATTATTATTATTATCATTTTAGCTACTTTTACTTCTTTTTTAATCCTGCTTAACTAGTCATAACATCATCTTTGTTTTTACTTTTGCCAATTTGCATCTTTATCCATATATTATTTTAAAGTTTAATTTGTAACTATAGTTTCTTTAGTTAAGTATGAAATTTTATACATCACAGGGATCAAAAACACAACAATGTCTCCTAAGTAGCCTTTTTAAGTAGTGATTAGCATTAGTAATGTAAAATGCTCCAACCAAATGGCCGAACCATTTCAAAAACGTTTCAGGCTCAGGCTTCCAGACAGTCAAATATCTCTTTAAAGAATTGAAAATATCTGAATAATCTGATGATCATCAGACCGAGCAAATTTAGTGCCTTTAGTGCCGGAGTTACAGCACTAATTAGCAAATTTTTCAATAACACAATTAATAAATAAAATTGGTAAAATATGGTAAAATGTTTAAAAATCCACATAATGTTATAACCTTCTTGAATTAATATTTTTCCATTTCAATTTAAGGATCCTGACGCAGTTATTGCTTCCCAAGAAAGGCAACAACAACAAGAAGAAGAGGAGGAAGAAGCTGCTTTATCGTCATCCTCGTCTTCGTCATCATCGTCGTCGGTAGCGAAGGAAGTTCTAGAAGAAGAGGAGTCTTCTGATGAAGACTCTGACAATTCAACAGATTATTCAGATTGGACAGCAGATGTTGTAGGGGCAGGACTAGAACCTCCAAAGAGGACGGCGCACAAGCAGAAAACAAATCCAGTGACAGCTAAAAGACTGAGGAGACGTGCTGCAAAGAAATATGAGAACTTAGAGAGAGATGAAAGTGAAAATGAAGATGAGGAGGAAGAGCAGAGAAACAAGAAAGTTAAAGAAGAAAAGGAAGAAGCAAGTGAAAGAATAATTAGAAGGAAAAGACGTAGGAGAGGTGAAAGGGAAGAAGAAGAAGAAACAAATGAAGAAAATGAGAAGAAACGACCATCGAATGCTCGACGCAAGAGAGACGCTCGAAATCTTAATATGGCTGAAAGTGACATGGAACTGGACGAAATTCCTCCAGAGTTTCGCCTTCCTGATTGGTTGGGAGAAACGGTGCCGAAGAAGGCACCATATTTTCCACAAATGGGTGATGAGATAATGTACTTTCGTCAGGGGCATCAGTTGTATGTTGAAGCTGTTCTTTCGCGAGAACTTTACCAGATTGATAAGCGGTCACTACCATGGATTCGAAAGCATAATTTAAGAGTGAGTATATTTATTTCATTTGTGTTTCATGTCTTTCATTCATATTTAATGTTTTATTCTCTGACACATACTGTTTTTGTTTGTTTTCCTAAATCTTTTGATGCAGGACCAAGAATATGTTAAAATAATTGGAATAAAGTTCGAAATCAAACCTCCTAGACTTTGCTGCCTGAAGCTCGGTATTATGGACATGGATGGGGTTCTTACTGGTGACTCTTTTACAATTAAATATCATGACATGCCAGATGTTCTTGATTTTCTAGTTCTCAAAAACACTTACGATGCTGCTGTTCGGAGGAATTGGAAATCTGGTAAGATTTTTCAATGTAGTGCATTGGACCATTAAATTTTTCAACTTCTTTTAATTAATGCTTCTCAGTAGTCTTATATTACATATATTTACATATACTGTTTTTTAGTGTAATCTGTTGCTTATTTCAATATAAAATAGTAATGTGAGGGACATATGATATATTACATCCTGAATGTTATTAAGTAATTTAATTATTGAAGTTTTTAATTTATTTTCATTGGTATCCCATGAGAAAAAATAAATTTAAATAAATTCATATTGTTGAAATAAACTAGTAGAATAAGATCATTAGTCGTACAGACCACGTTTAAGTCATGCAGCTGACTGTTTAATCACATTTTTAATAATCAATGTATTATTGATAAAAAGGTCTATTGATTTAATTTTCTTTTTTTTTTAATTTTAAAATATAACTAATGCTTATATTATTCAAAACCTCTGCATTTACAAGTTTCAAAAACTTTGTATAGATAATTATTATTCTTTTAGGAGATCGTTTTCGATGCATAGTCGACGATGCTTGGTGGATAGGAACAGTCGAGACACAAGAACCCCATCTTCCTGAATTTCCAGATTCAATGTTTATGTGTTATCGTGTCCTTTGGGACAATGGTGAAAGAGAGAGACTCAGTCCTTGGGATATGGAAACCATTGATGACCATAGTGAGTTGCATTAATTGATTGGTGATTTCCTTGATAATACTATATCGGTATTAACGATCATATTAGTAGTTGTAGAAGCAGTTCTCAAGTCCATTACTTCCAGTGTAGCACTGGAAGTAGTAAACTTTTTATTCACATTTTTTATGTAAATTATGATGTATATATGTTGTTAATTTCTAATGTCTTCTCTTAGTGGAGTTGCCAGATGCCGGTGGAAGTGTTCAGGTATCGCCAGAGGAGTACAAAAATTTAGTTTACATCCCTTCACCGGAAGAGTGGGAGGTACCTTCCTTCGAGGCAGAGTGCCAGCGAATGGCCGATGGTATTGGTAAAATAATGGAACTCGCAGCTGCTGAACCTTTCCTCGCACCCGTCGATTTAAATGTGTATCCAAATTATGCTATGGTGGTCGCATATCCAATGGACCTCTCAACAATTAAGAGTCGGCTCGAATCACACTTTTATCGAAGGCCAAATGCTGTTCAGTTCGACGTACGGTACATAGCAACGAACGCAGAGAAATTTAACAAAAAGGGGAGTGTTATTGTCAGAAATGCCCGAATTATCACTGAGCTCGCATTGAAGTTAATCAAGTAAGTGATCAAAGATATTGAACTATTGAACCATATTGAACCATTTTGTCATTTTTATTTACCTTATTTTTGAAGTATGTAGTAAGCTCAGTCTTTTGGATCAATCTGGATTCAATTCACTTTAAAATTATCATTAGTTTACTAAATTAAAAATTGATATTTCCATAGGGAAACTTTAACGTGACATTCTTAATGCTAAATTTCCTATCACATCACAGGTCACAGAAAATTGTGCTTTTGGTTAATATGCTATAATGATGGGTTAAGTTCAAGTTCGAAGACCTCCCTTTTTTTCTTCTAAAGAACTCCTCAATCATTAGAAGGGTGTGAGATCACTCAGGGAGGAATGTGTTTGAATATAATAAATGATTTTGTAACTGGAATTGAAATATGTGATATCACGGAATATAGCCCAATTAGGTACGTTAGTATATAAAAATACAGAATACTAATATGTTTTCTCAATTATTTTATCTAATCGTGTGTAATGTGATACTAATGTCTTAATTTTTTTGACTCTTAGGCCCATAGTGGTTTTACTTCTTTGATGGTTAATGTAATTATTCAGTAGGATCCAATTGACTTGGGGTTTTAGTAAAATTTATTTGGTAGGCCAACCTAGTTCCCTCGCTCCTAATAATTTCGTAAAATGGTGGCACACTATATGTAGACAAAGGTGCATTCTTTGTTTTTATTTATAGGGAAGTGGTATTAGCATGTCGGGCAGACTAGAGTTTTGGTGATTGAGTGGCGATATGTTAAGTGTGGTGTTTGAGGGGAGAATAGTATAGCCATGCAACGTCGATTTTTTGTTTCTTTACATCTATCTCGGCCGATCACCTTCTTTACTACTGGAACAGTGGATGGGAAAAAGGAATAAGTGACTGTAGTCTGGAAGAGAGTAGGTTCGTATGATGTTTGGGAGTCATAGGGGTTTTATGTCTATATTAATATATTTGTTGATCCTTTGAAACGGTTATTAAGCACTGGAACAATCGCGTTTCATCGTGTTAGTGGCTTAAACCTTCGTCATATTCAAGGAGGGGTGTAGGACGCTCAAAAGACTGACCAATTCATATATTTTTTGGGTTTTTAAGTTTGGGGTGGGGATATAGATTGTTTAAATTCAGTTTCTTTTATGCATAGTTGGTGAGATTTTATTTAATTTATTTTGTTTTTAAGGTTACATTAGATATATTTTCTATGGGCCGTATCGATTCCTCTTTTCCTTTTTTTTTAAATAGTGAGTTTCTTTTTTTGATATTAGATTTTGTTTTTTTTATTATTGTTTTGTCGACTGTACGTTTATGTTTCTGTAACAGAAGTCAAATGTGCTGGTTGAGCACAGAATACTTAGTGGGAAGTGCTATGTGTATCAGACACAAGAAAAGAAAGACATATATATTTGAATTATAAGTTGCTGAAACAGAAGTTAGATATGTTTTATGATTACAGGATGCTTAGTTGGAAAAGAAAGACATATCTAGCAGCTTATTATTATAAGTTGCTTTATTATCATCATCCATCCGTCACCTGTCCCTTGCTTTCTCATACACCGTGATCCAAGGCATACATGAGAATTTCTAGGATGTAAATAAGTAGCGGGACCCAAACCTAGCTACCACTATAGACATAAACTGTGTTGGAGGAAGGGGGATTGAAAGATGTAGATAATTAAATCGAAAGAGGAGGGAAGAGGAGGTCTTCTAAAAGATTACATATGTGAGAAACTCACATACTAGTGCTGGGGCAGGAGGCATGCACAAAATCCCTCTTGTACTTGTTCTTATTACTGCTATGTCCCAAGTTGCAACAATTTGTTTAAGTTAATATTTATCATCATATTTACTCTGTGACTGAGTAGAAGTGAGTATATATTTTGAATTGGAAATTGGCTTCTATATTTAATAATGATATGTGATTTAATTTGTTGTTAATATTTGGTTTACGCAAAAACTGTTATTAGATTAATTTTATTTTTTGATATCTCTTTATTTTGTCTTTATATTGCGTATATAATAATTATAAATAAGTACTTTATTATTTTAAGTTGGCAAAATAATATATAAATGGATAAGTGGTAATTAACGTACTTAGATAATCAAGCTGTTTGCAACATAGGATTTTATTCATTCCTATTTTCTAGTCATGTTATATATCAGTTTTCATATAATTAGGTATTATAGTGATATAAAAATAAATTTTAATTAATAAATTATGTAAAATTTTAAGACTTAAAAAATCTATGCGTTGTTATCTTTATAAGGATAATGATAGCTTTTGACCACAGAGCTAATTTTCCTTAATGCCACCGAGATCGAAAAGATAGGATAATAGTATTGTATAAATTAACTGTCTTATTGATCAGCAAACATTCATTTTTAAGGTTGATATCTATATTGAAGATGTATTGATGTGGGCGTTGAATTTTAGTACAGTTAAGTTATGAGTCGCTGAGCATGCGAACGATTTATTTTACTGGATATTAGCATGGGTTAGGTGAGGTTCTGTGTAACTCTATTTTAAATATGGGTAGTATTATGAAGTACTTCATTACCAGCGAACCTTATTCTTCATCAGAAACATTTGTACGTGACTAATGCCATACAGTAATTATACATTAGGCTACAATTAATTCCATTTTATTGTTATAATTTATTGATTATTATTTTTATATTTACCCTTTCTTTAATTATTTGTAGATCTCGCCTCTAGCCAAAAGCTGGTTTTGATCAAAGTTTAAGTATATTATGAGATGATATGTAAGAATAACGTAGTATTTGGTATCCTATAGGTAAATACAGGTAAATTATAAATGATAAAAGCTTGAGGAGCATAAGGGCGCAAGACTGATACATTTAATCACTACTACCATATAGTTAGTTAACGTCACTCTAGTCGTGTTTAATTCTATTATATAATAGTAGTATCAACCTAAAAATAATAAGACGACAATTAAACTCAGGCTCTTGGGTGAACGCTCTTTATCATTTATTTATTGCGCTCAGTTTTGTACAAAAGACTGCACTAATGTGCACCCATATAATATATATTTACTATATATTTTGCGTTGTGTGTCAACATCAAAAAAAATTACATACATCAATAAGACGAGACACTCCATAAATTTGATTATAGCCGTTTGATACTGAGCTACTATTAAAAGGTTTAGCATTTTTTCAGTTTTGTTTTTTGATGACTTACGTACCTTTAGATCTTGTATATATATAGTACGTGTCTGACTACTTTGTGATGGACTATTGATTTTGCATTTAATAATTATTTAATTATTTGCAAATGAGTAAAACTTTATAGTGTGATAATAAAAAAGTATCACTAATGGTTATTTTATAAAGGAGTAAATAAAACCATGTTATTAATTTTTTGGTATAATTATATAATCAACTACATAGGTAAAACTAATATCTTATACTACAGTCTCATACTATATGTATTCCTTATCACCTTACCAATGGTCCTTTAGTGTAGTATCCCTGATTTATTTCCCCCCAGGTAGATTCAGTATTATATAGTATACTCATAAATATTGAATTAACACTTTAGCAGAACGTGTTATTTCTGACACAATTAATAAGTTGAATATTTTCATAGAGTACCTAACATTAATTATTGAGCCAATATAATATATTTGATTGTTAGTTTTTAAAGAAGCTACAACGAAAATTTACTTATGATTATATATTATAATATATATATAATATATAATAATTATAATATAATATATATATATATATATATATATATATTAATAATATATATATATAATATAATAGTTATATTTAGAGTGATATGTATAGAGTAGTAAGGCATATACTATCCGATAAGTCAGATGGAAACATCTTCCATATTGGACTTATATTGAGTGATATGGTAGGGTAATTTATCTCCATAGACATTATTTCTATAGTGCTCACACTATATTTTAACACTACGAGAGATATATTTCGAATGCATAAGGTATCATAGTTTTGCCACGTTTCTAAGTTCCTAACTTTTAAGGGTAAAAAAAAAACTAGCAGTTGGTGTATAGTTGGAATGAGACTTCGGATATTGCTAAATTGTGATTGATAGTGATGTGGGTCTAGTAATATGGCTGGATAAAAAGAGATATGTTGAGTATGTGATGGATGTAATCAGTGAGGAAGCTGGGATGAGAATGGAAATTTGATCACGTGCTAGTCGTCAATGCTTTTGCTGTAATCCTCGTCCTTATTCAAGATTAAGTTGTGGGAAAAGATCTTGGTGATGGGAGCATGGGAAGAGGTCAACGTAAGGCGCCTTGAAATTTAGAAGAAAATTAAAGAGATGAGATGACAGTTTTGCGGAGCAGATGTATATAGGAGAATTTATTATTAAGAGCGCTTGAGCAGAGACACAGTACAACCTCGGTGGCTGAATTGACAGAGGCAAGCGCAAAACTGAGAAGCTCACTTTGAGTACAATCAAAATGTAAATTGAGATAGATTATTTGATACTTAGTAAGTTTGCAAGAGAAAGTATGGTTGTATTAGAATTGTAACTTAAAGTTGGAAGTATGAATCTCAAACAGTGTAATGATGGATGATAGAATTGTGATTATGCTAAAGCGTTAATTTATAATATACGAGGTGCTGTTTGTAAATTATGCTAAATAATAATCTAAATAGAATATGTAGAATGATTTGAATATTAAATAAAGAAAAATAGGATAGAAAAATGAGGTAAATATGAAATACAGTATTTGAGGTGAGGATGAATTGAGTGACATTTAAAAGGGAATTAAGGACAGCTTATTCTGAGTAAAGGAACGTCTAGTAGAAGATTTTTAAAGTAATATAATAGATAAAATTACAAGGAATGCAATCACACTAATCGATATAATATAGGGAAGGTACATTTATACAAGGATCTAGATATAAAATTGAGCATGCAAGATGAATGTCCGACATCATTATTGACTCGAGTATATGACTGCTAAAAACAATGGGAAATAATTACAAGGACATGAATCACAGTAATCGATATGGTATTATTAGATGGTGCAAAACAAAGGAATAATGTGTTTTTAGGAGAGTTGAGGTTAAATTATAATAAGTGAGATGAGAGTTAATTGGATACGGTGAGAAATAAGTTGAAGAATGGTAAATTCATGCATAGGAGTATTATATATGGAATTTAACTGTGAATAATAGTAATCAGAATAGAGGTGATATATGAATAGGTGAATGAATTAGAATTATGGAAGATGTTATACCAAAGCTAATTCATGAGAATGAGGTATATGAATTTTGAAGTGAGTTTGTGAGGAGCAGTCTTCATTAAAAATAGATTACCTAGGTCGGTTACAACTATTAATTGGGAAAATTCGTTTGTTTCAGTTTATTCTAAAGAAATTATATAGGTAGGATAAAATATGTTTATGAGTGTTTATGCAGGTGAGATTTATGTCATGAGTGCATCTTGTTCGCGAAAGAATATGTCGAGTGAATGAAGCGACTGATTGATGAAGAATCAATGCATAGATTCCATAATCGAGTCAGGCAGATTCTTATGGCATTGAAATAAATGATTGAAAAAGGAAGAGAGAAGAAGAATAAATTGTCTTTATGATTTAAGGACTTGTAACAGGCGTTTGACAGGCTTAATATGAAAGCCCTGTAGCAGGTGTTAGTGATATAATGGTGTTGGTGGTTGGCTCGTTTACCAAGACTTCGCGGAGAGTAAGAGAAGTCGAAAAGCTAGCTAGTAGGCACGAGTATAAACTAGTGGGAGAGGTGATTGGTAATAAATGGAATAAGAAATAAGTTGATGTGAGTTGAGCTTTCAGACTTCTATTAAAATACATAAAGTTGGAGTGAGGAGGGATGTTGCTAATGTCATACCTTGTAGGAGGATTGATAGTACATTTTTGTGCATGGTAGAATTGCTAGATAATAGTAATTAGAAGGTCTGATGGAGTATCGCTGGTGGAAATGTGTGGAGTAAGTGAGATAGTGAGAAGGTGGAAGAAGAGAGCACTGAGAGCACGGCAATTCTAAAGGTCTAGTCGGAATGATCTGGAGCATATTTGTGGGGTTAAGCTCTGAACTATGAGAAGGTGTATGAGAAGAATTGGTATAGAGAGATTTTGGCAGGCGGTCGTTGAGATATAAAGACTCAGCAGGAGCAGTGTCGCATGAAGGTAATATTGTCACAGATTTATAGTGATGTAGTATGTGTGGGTAGCATATGGGTATGAGCAAGATGGAAGAGAGGAGTCAGCGAGGAGAGGTGTAGGAGAGTCAATAATTAGTAATGGAGAGAGCAGACTGAGTGAAGAGAGCAAGAGTCTAGGAGATGTTAGATTGATGAAGGAGATAGAGTATTTGGAGAAGAGAGAGGAAGAGGATAACAGGGGAGTAATGTAAGTAGGGATTAAGTTTGATGGAATGAATGATAGAAATACACTCTCTAGAGATGGATTTTTGTTTCGCAAAATTAAAGGAAGGGACTCAAGCTTCTGTAGTAGTGATGTCTAGGAAGCGGCTATTGTATTGGAAGAGGGTATTCGTTAGTGTACCTGTGGTTAATGCCCAGCGAGTTAGTACTTTTGAAATCTTACGGTCGCAGGAAAAAAGGTATAGAGGTCCTTAAGGACAGTACAAAGTGTTACAGATGGACATTCTTAGGGCCGACTAAACAATGGTTTCGTGACGTGTGGAGAGAGGAATGCATAAACACGGGATTAACCGAGCGCATTAGGGCTCGAGTTGATGGTTCTCGCTGGAACAACTAGGCCGTCAAATGGAGGCTAGTACTCACAAGGAGAGTCAGAGGAGGATGATTTTGGTCACATGGAACAGGATGTGATGATATTCCGAGTTAGTTCTTATAGTCGGGGAATAGCTTAGTGGGTGTGGTGCTGGAATTCGACCAGGGCTGAGAGACGCAACAAAAAATGGTATTGTGTCAGTGAGAGATGCCCTGAAGAAGCAGGCAGATCGTTGATGCGGCTTAGACGGCTACACAGAAGGTGCTAAACATTACACGGAGAGAAGCGGAATTTTGCTCGAAGAGGATACTGGTTGTGGGCTTAACCCCCTAGCTTGTTTTAAGGGTTAAAAAAACCGCACTATATTAGACCTGAACTTCCCAACACGGTGGAGAAGCATGGAGGTCCCGTCGTATCTGGTGAACCTCTAGAAATATTTTTCTTGACTGCAGACCAGTGAGCCTTCTCAAGGTATAATAGGGGACGCGTAAACCGAGGGGAGAGTTGCTTATTCTTTTCGACTTGTGTTACTGTTCTCAAATTTTTCGGTGCCAGTGTATTCTAGCACTTCACCCCCACATAATAGGGAGGAGGAAGAATATAATTTAAGAATAATATTAATAATAATATTAATAATAAATAATAATAATCAATAATAATACCTAATTCATATTAATTAAATAATAATAATAAATCTAAAATAATAATAATATATATATTAATAATAATTAACATCCAATAATAATAATTAATTAATAATAATAACAATGAACAACTAACAATTACAAAACAATAACAAATAAATTACAATAATATAATTTAATGTTACTAATATAATATATATTAGTGAATATAATCATATAATATAAATATATTATATATATTAATATTATTATTTATGGTGATAACAGTGATGGTGATTATTACTAGGGGGAGAATATCTATTTTATCTTATTATATACGCATATAATATATATAAAATGTATATTTTTTTTTTTTTTTTTTTTTTTTTTATTTACAGCTTAAAACACACACATACCTACTTACACACTCGCGGGCAAAGGTAGTTAGGGTTGGTGGTGGTGCTTCAATTATTTAATCTGCACCAAGACAGAGCCAAGAAGAAAATAATACACCCTCAGGACGAACGACCAAGGATACGATAACTGAAGGTCGTTTCGCGTTTTAGTTGGAGCGAGTAGCTTCTAACAGCTGAGCTGAAACCGAGAACGTTATTAAAGTTAACGTTCCATTTGAATGTGTTGTCATTGATTCATAACCCCATACTTACTACCTACAAG
The DNA here is from genome assembly GCA_015478945.1 of Trachelipus rathkii. Classification (NCBI taxonomy): domain Eukaryota; kingdom Metazoa; phylum Arthropoda; class Malacostraca; order Isopoda; family Trachelipodidae; genus Trachelipus; species Trachelipus rathkii. Next base: position 26,676 of record JABUQX010071767.1, on the reverse strand, counting down.
AAGGATGGTAACGAATTACGATAATTTAGGAGGAAAAGGAAGTATCAAACATATTTGAATAATTGATATTTTGATATATTATGCGCTTTTTTAAGCATAATTTATTTATACATAGGGCGCACATAGAGGTGTATACAATATATGATGGAGTGGTTTTGGCATGTTGCATATATAGCCCACATCCAATGCGAGTGCGTTAGCCCTCGCTCAATAGACAAGCCATATGCCCATAGCCAAATTATGAGCCCTATAGCTCATGTCCACATTATGCCATCATTATTAGCTATAAATGATCACCCATTAAGCCCATGCCTCGATATGACCCATGCCCATTAGCCCATTAATATAGTAAGTACCCATTGACTCATTACCATATATATAGATGCTAGGGCTAAACCCCAAGCTCTTAAGCCTACAGCCCATGCCCATTATGACCAATTAGAAAAAAATAAGAGAAAAAATAACGGTCAATAAACGTTTTTTAGCCTTTGTACATAGGGTCTTTACGTAAAACCAAAAATAACTAGAACTACAAACCTATAGCCATGCGGGTAGCGTTAGGCCCACCTCGCTCAATAAAGGTGAGTAAAGCGAGGCTAGGGAAACTGAGATCTAGGATTGCAAGACAACATACACCGCGTGTCCCATGTAATGATTGCAAATAAATATCTTAATCCAAAGTATAAGCAGTTGGTAATGTTCAATTGTTTACTATAATTTACTTAAAGCTAATCATTGTATTTGAGTATCACAAGAGAATTTGAATGAGTGATAAATTTTTTTCAATAGAGTTGACTCGTGTCAAGTTATCCGTTAGTAGTGAGTTAGAGATTATTAAGTCTTAATAGTGATATTGTCTTGAGATTAAATTTCTAAAATTTTGATATTTTATAATTCGTATCTCGCACAGAATTGGTCATAAATAAATCTGGCAAAAAATGTTCTTTTTAGAGAAACTCAGAATCCTTATTTAATTGCATGCAACATACGGTCCTTCTCAGTTTCTTGCACTGCAGCGAGAGAGTTCCAAATCCCTATCGCCTTGCAAGAACAGCTCTTAGCGTATAGGTATTTGGTCTCTTTCTCTAAAATCTCTTATATATGTATCTTCCCTTTTCTTTTCCACTCTCTTTTTCAATGCGTCCATTCTCCGCACCACCGTAGTCGACTAATATATATATTAAATATATAATAGATTGAGTATGAGTATATAACGTGAGTAGTACCTACCCCCTAAATAATAATAGTACTATAGTAATATATTATTAATAGAGGCATATAATGATATATAGGTATATATACTATATATAATATACATGTGAGTTATTAAAATGATGAATTATTAATAGAATAGTATATATATATTATCATTAATGTTATATGTATTAGTATATATAATAATATATAATAGTATATTATATGTACGAAGAGAATATAATACGAGATATTCCAATTATCGAATATAGTTATATACTAGAGATTTAATCGTTATGAATCTATAGAGATTTGTAAAACTATATATAGTATATATAAGTTATATAGTACTATATATATATATATATATCCATATAATATCGATCTTTATAAAATTACGAGTCCTTATTTCTTATTACGTATGCTCTGGTTAGGCTACTAATTGAATGTATAAATATTATATAGTTATATGTATATATATATATATATATATATATAGATCACTAACATTTGTATATATAAATGTAATATTATATATATATATTATCACTATTGAGTATATATAATATATATTTATAATAATTAGATAATATAATATATATATAATAAATTAATTATAATTATACATAATAAATTTATATATTATTACTTATATATATATATATATATATATAATATTATATTATATACTAGAAATTATATATAATATATATATATTAAATTCGCTTAAACTTGAACGCTAGCTAAATAATATGATTTTTATGTATATATACCTATATGTAATTTTATGTATAATATATATATCACACTATATATAGTATAATATATATTAAATATACCAATTTCGTGGAGGTAGTATATAAATTTATAATAATAATATTTGCCGATTTAGAGATGCATATTTAGTTCCGATATTTCGTATATTATAATAGTTTTTCTCTTTTATCTATAACTAACATTATATATATATAATATATTATATAATACTTATATATATAAATAAATATATTAATATTTATTATTAAATATATATATTAATATATTATAGTATATACTATTATATACTATATATATAATATATAATATAATATATAGATATTTATATAATATAGATTATAATTAATTATGAATTATTATATACATTATATATATTAATATATATATACTTATATAATATATATATATTTTTATATATAAATAATACTTATTATATTATATATATATATATATATATATATATATATTAATATATTAATATTATCTATTTATATTATTAATACTATACTTATATTCAGAGGATTAAGGTTAGATATTATGAATTAATAATATAATAATAATTAGAATAATTATATAATTATATATATATAGTAAGTATTATATATATAATAATCTATATATATAGTAGCCTTATATATTATAATTTTGTTAATAATATATCATGTAATTGGTTGTTAATTACTAATGTATAAAAAAAAGTGGTTTGGACATATATATATAAATGCACAGGTTATTTAGTAGTATATATAGGTTGATATATTAGTATTAATTATAATATATGAATTTATATTATAATATTTAAATATAACTATCAATTATAATATTTAAATATAATAATCAATTATAATATTTAAGACTAATCCTAATTATAGAATATATTAAATATAACTACATTATGATATTAATATATATTATATTAATTAAATTAATTATATATTAATATGTAACTAAATTAATATAATAATAATTATATGAGAGTATAGTATATCATATATAGTATCGATATTAAAATATATAGTATATTATATATTATATACATTTATATATATAGAAGATATATGAGATATAGTATAATATATAATATTTATTATATATAGTATTAGTTGAGATATATATATATATATATAATATAATATATATTAAGAATATTAAGATATATATATATATAGGTTAATATTTAATATATGATTATTATTTATATTAATATATATAGGACTTTTCTATATATATACTGAGAGAATTAAATATAAATATTATAAGGTATATATATATATATATTATAATATAGTTAAATATTTATATTATATTAATAAATATAATATTTTAATTAATAAATTGTATTATATATAATAATTGTATAATATAATAGTTTTAATTATAATATTTTTTACCTATATTTAATAATTATATTATCTTTTTTAAATATATTATATATATATATATAATATTTTTAGTATTATTTATAATATTTTAATATTTATATTATATATATTAAATATTTATATTTTATTTATATATATATTATTAATTAATATAATTTATATATACATATATATATTATACATATTTATATCATTTTATTATTATATGTATATATTTTTTTATTGATATATTTATCTATTATTTATGAAATATATATATATTATATTATAACATACTATATACTATTATTAAATAAATATATATAATAGAGTAGTGATGATTTATATAGCTTATATATGTTTCGCGTCATTATATTTATATATATTCACCATATATTTATATATTATAGTAAGTATATATATAATCATTATATATATATAAAAAATGAGTCTATTATATTATTATTAATTCTAAGTATTAGTTAATTACTTATATAGAAGTAAATATATATAATATATATAAAGTAATAATATATATAACATCAAGTATAGTTTATATAGTGATATATATATAATAATAGTATATATAGAGAGTGACTATATATATATGAGTCGACTACGGTGGTGAATGCCGACGCATTGAAAAGAGAGTGGAAAAAGAAAAGAGAAAGATTTGAAAAGGATTTTGAGAAGAGGACCAAGAAACGCTAGAGCATGCAACGAGTAATTGGAACTTTGAGTGCTGAGAAGGAGATAGCATAGGAATGATCTATGAGAATGGTATTTAACTGAACGACAATTGATGGAAGGGTGGTGGAATAGATGATACGCTACAGAGAAGTTTATTAGAGAAACGGAATGTCTAAATAATTTAAAATTTATTTAATATAGTAACGGAGGGAGCACCAAAATTTTAATCTTAATTCTTTTTGATATAACAAAAGTTAAGGTAAATTATAAAATGACCAACATTGATTTTGGATTTAGATATTTATTATAAGAAGACAACGTTTGTCTTGACTCGCACTAACGGAGCCAAGGCTTTTCTATTGGAGCGAGGGTACCCTCCGCATGTGGGCGGTCGTGTTTCAGTTTTTGGTCGTAAGACCTTGTACAAAAAGCAACGAATTTGACCGGTTTTTTCGTCTTTTTTTTGTTCAATTGGCAATGGCAATGGGCTGGCATGGGCATGGGCGGGCATGGGCATTGGGCATGGGCATGGGCATGGGCCACAGTTGACATCTCCATACTACTGGGCATGTAGGTCTGGGCATGCGGAGCATGGGCATGGCATGGGCAAAGCTGTCTATTGAGCGAGGGCTAACGCCCCGCATTGGCGTTGGTGCTCAGTTTTTTGGTCGTAAAGTTCATTCCACAATTGACACGAATTACACAAATGGACAACAAACCGGGAAGATTTTTTGGGCAAGTTTAAAATTATATAGGTAATAAGATTAGAAGAAATGGACTTCGGCGGAGCGTCGTATAGGTCAAGAAGTAATGAATTCAAGACACCATAAATGAGCGTCGAGGTAGCTCAGCTGTTAGAAAGCACTACGCCCAACTAAGGCGAAAGACCCAGTTTCGTCCCTGGTCGGTCGTCTGAGGGTGAGCTATTCTTTTCTTGGCTCCGTCTTTGCTCAGACTTTAAAATTGAGCACAACCCACTCCTAGATTAAGGCATTGCCGTGAGTGGTGGTGTTAACTGTAAAAAAAAATAAAAAAAAAAGAAAAAAAAAAAAAATATACATATATAAATCAGTTATATTAAATTATAGATATATATATAATATATATAATACTATATATAATATATATATAATATATATAAAATATATATATAAACTATATATAATATATATTATTGATATGCTATGTTATTGTTATTGTAATTGTTATGTTAATTGTTATTATTATATCTATTATCTATTATTATATTTATTAATTTATTATATTATTAATATATTTTATATATATATATTGAAATTAATAACTTATATATTAATATATAATTATATTAGTATTTATAAGAAATAAATTTATATTGATATTATTTATTTTAATCACATAATTTATATATATATATGAATCTATACTTCTTTCAAATCGAAGACTTAATAATTATCATCACTCTTACCTCTATATTAATCACCTCATTATAGATTGGGGTAGATGATATAGTGCGTAGAATACACTTGACTCAATGAATAAATTCACTATATTAGTAGACATAATCCATATCGAGAAAAGAAACGACTCACTCACCCTCATACCGTCCCCCTGTTATCCACTAAAGTTGGGAGCTCGTCATCGAGTCAGCAAAACTTATTCCTAGAGGTTTTCACAAGACAACGAACGGGCCCTCACGGTGGAGTTTCGTCAATGGGGGTTTTAACCCTGGGTAAAGCCCACCAAACACTATTCCTCTCACAAAATTCCCGTATTCCTTGCATGTTTCGCACCTTCCCCATATCTAGTCTACCAAACTCAATTCCTCTTCTTCAGGCATTCCCTTACTGACACAATCCATTTTTTGTTCGGTCTCTCAGCGTCGATTCCCAGCACACCCCACTCACATCCGCTACTAACTGACTATCTCCATCCTTTCATGTGACCAAATCATGCGTATGTACTCTCCTTTTTGTCTCGCTCCTATATTATTATACGCTATTGTTCCACCAACTCCCTATGCGCTCCTTAATCATTATTATCAATTTTCGCTAATCACTAACACGCCCTTAAAATAGAATGTCATCTGTAACTTTATGTTAACGTTAGTATATTTATATACCTTTTTTTCCACAGACTGTTTCACAAATTGCATTAATAACGTAGGTAGTAAAGATACCTCTACTACTATTAATAATATAATATAACCTTAGATAATATCATTATCCAAGATTAGTCACTTCATCATACCACCAAGATAATTCACTATACCATACCCTCTATCATTACAAAAACTATTACTACTACAATTCTTTTTTTCACCTTACATCTACTTTCATCCAACAATATTATCCTATATTTATGAATACACACTCTAGCATACTTGTTTACGTTGTCTCCACTAATATGACTTTCACATCTATATCGTAACTTCAATCTTGTTATTTACACTATTCACGCTACTCATTAGTTTACTTACTTTTGTCTAACTTTAACTTATCACTATATATATATAATATATATATTATATAGTAATATATATAGTAATATATATATATATATATATATATATATTAATTATAATATTAAACTATATTATAAATAATATATATATATATATATATTATACCCCTCCTAATACACAACTCACTATGCCATATATACTATCTATGATTCCCTAATCTACCTACTTCATCATTAAATTACTACTTACCCTACAATCACATATACTTATATGACTCCGCATAGGAGCTTTATTATAGTATTCATATATACATACTAAGCGTATTACGCGCGTAGCTATATATATCATTCACTCTCTTCCCTTCTTCACTCATTAATCATATCCAGCTATTTATAGACTTCTAACATTTCATTAGCTTCACATTGCCCTATTATTGATAAACTTAATAATGATGACCAGCACCAGTCTCACCTGCTATACCCTCCCTCTATTATATTTACGTTTCCCAAATCGTCACTCTCATCATTTATTATTTATATTACTACTATATGAACATCCATCGTATCCATCGTATTGACTATTATCATATTAATTACTTTTCCCCTACTATCACTATCCTATATTATATATATATCTCATTAAATATGCGACAGCTTCCTAATAATACTTGCTTATATACGCTCTTATCCTAGTATGTCATAATATAGACATTTTAATTCTTCTACTTTTATTCATATACATATTCTCTATGTAAATTTGATCCACATTAATCTCTATAACTCTCTATAATGACACCTTGTTCTTCCTCACTCAGTATCATTACCATTCTCATTCGACAATAAATTCTTCTACACAGTATATATAGTACAGCATAAAATATTCGTCCTGCACAATGATCTTATAAACCATATTCCACTCTAATTTATTTTCAATGTATCACTTTAAAAATTCTATATTCCGCTTTATATATACTGTTATAGGGTACTATTAAGTGTTTCCTACATCGTATATATTACTTACGAACTATTACCCTCTATGATATGCTTATATTGTTTAAATAACAACTTTCCAAATATATACTATTAATATCTAATATCTATTGTACCGTTCATACATTTACTCTATTCAGGTCATTTATATCACTCACAGTAATTATATACTCATATAGTTAATACTTACCGGCGATTATATTATTTAACCATTTTATCATATAAATGATTTTCTACATATACTACGATTAATTATACTTAGTACTATATCCTCAACTAATTATTATACTTATCATTCCAATAGACCTACCTAATCTATATTTCTTGCACTCCCCATAATTCATTACTTCATGCAACTCACTTTCATATTACTATTGCCATTGTTCTATAAAACTCTTTCGAATGATATATATTTAACTCTCTTAACATATCTATCTATTATAACCTATATATTATTATCTATTAGTTATAGGAAATACATCACATTCACACTACGAATTAATTGGATAACTAGTAGCCTAATACAATCTTGACTGTGTATAATATTATGTACTTCAACACTATTCCGGCGTGATTCACTCGTATATCCAGAAGATAGAGCTTAGAAGAGTAACTCGATCGAACGACTGAGATCAAGAGCACTCCATAATTATCAGAAGACTTTTGTGTATACAAAAGTGCGTTCGAATTAATATACGTAGGTACGTAAATTGTACGCGATCTAGGTATGTCGTATGTATTCGCGTTTAATTTATTCTAGTTCAAGCAATGTTCTCATTTCATCATCTAGTTAGTATATTTGAATTCTTTCGCCATTTACCAAGCTAACCTCGTTTTATACTTATTTTAACGCCTTATGCACAACTCTTCATTTATACAACTATATCTTATGTTAATGTTTGAGAGTATTCATTACCTTACCATATTTAGTTACATTCACACATACTTATCTACTTGCTATACCTAATATACTTAATATATTATATATTAAGTATTAATTTTCCTTTCAATTATTGATGTATATAGATTTTATAGCTCTCAAGATTTATCTCATGATTGTTCACATTATTATCAAGCTGAATTATTATATATATTGCAAAGCGCTCTTAAATATTTATTTTTCTCATATTATATATATAGTTTCATAAACATAAAACTCTATATTATCTCTCATACTATCTTATAGTATCTTATATACTGATAATTTAACGCTTCCTCTATATCCATATTATACTAGTTTCTGCTTCACATCCTAGATCCTACTATAATACTTATACTCGTTGAAGCTAGTATAAAACATTACGCAGTATCCATCTAGAATTCACTTATTGAACCTAATTACCATTTTGACACAAAAGCTTACCTGTAATAATATTAAGATAGAGAGATAATTTAACATACTCTAGCTACCACATCTTATATCAATCTAGAGAATGCCTTAAGGAAGCGAAGAAATGAAGATGAAATCAAGTATAGACTACTAATGATTATATTAGAAATTCTCCGAGTAGTGAGGTGTTACACCTCTGTAGAATGACGTATATAATACACAGCAAACTTTCTTAGTGAATAATATCTATCTATATGAATTTTACTTATGTTATTATTAGGGCATAGTAAATGTCATGGGATAAATAATACCTGATACAATCATATATAGATGGAGATATGTTATTATCATTCAGGCTTCTGAGAGAGTGTGCTACTACATCACTCTTAAGATTATATAATATAATTATATATTAATATATATGAGGTAAATTAATTATTAACTAATATATATTATATATAAGAGAGATGATTGAGGTGAGATCATTAACTACGGTTAGCGTAATTAGTGTTAATATAGTTATTAGTATAAATCATAATTTCATTATAATATTTATATATATAAATATATATAAATAATAAAGATCAATTACTTAGAGTGAGTTATATACGACTTAGTATAATTAATCATTAATATAGACTTCTAGTTCTAAATAGGTACTATATATATAAGATATATATACTAAACATTATATATATATATGTGATTCTCATTACTGATTCTTAAATAATAATATTATATACTTATTGTATAACTATAATCTCTTTTGTCATTACTATATTATTAAAGAAGATATTAATAATACTTATACTATAAATTATAATATATATATTAATATTATATTTTTATTATTATCTGATAAACTGTAATATATATTGATGAAACTTTCTACACAAATAATACATGTTATATATATATATTAATCATATATAAATATATATTAATATATATATTATATAATATATGTATATTATTATCTATATCGTATTATTTTTCAGTATTTATATATTATTTATTAAATATATAAATATATAAAAATAATCATAGTTTAATATAAACTATATTATATATAGTATAATATATTATAATTATAATATTAATTAATAATAATTCTAATATAATTATTTTATATATTATTTTAATTTCAGTTGTTTTTTATTTTTTTAATTATTTTATAATTTAATTTATTTATTTTTATTATTATTTATATTTATATATATTTAATTAATATATACTAATCTACTGTTTTTAAATATTTAGTAATAGATATGCTAGCATTTGAAAGCATTTTAACTTTATGTATTTTAATATTCATATATTTATATATATTATAGCTTTTATATTTTTATTTTACATATTTATAATATTTAATATATATAAATTACTATATTAATATACTATATTCAGAGTGACCTACTTAGTCAATATTCAGCTTATTGAATAATATCAGAGGCAGTTACATATATTTATTATATATATTAATTAGATATATATTAGTTTTAAATATCTAATTATTATTAATATATATAAACTAATCATTAGTAAGTTAATTATGATATTTGCCTGGTGTTCGTAACCATTATGTTTTTTTCGAGTTAATAATGTGTATATATTGTAGCTTATTATTCACAACTCACCTTTTTACTAAACTTCTTTTTTTATTATATTTTTCTCCAAGAAACTCGTCTTGGCTCAATAATTCATCTTTTAAAAACTCAACTTTATGTTTACTTATTTACTTAAGTCTTGATATTATCTCATATATTATTTTATATTCTTATTTATAGCATATTATCTATATTTAGCTATTGCTACAATAAATAATGAGTTTTTTTCGTGAGTATAGTCTGCGAGTATTGTACAAATATGGGCTTATATTATATATAATATATACTATTTGATTTATAATTTATAATGAATAATATATTTATTATTTCTATTTAATTTCATAATTTTTTAAATTTTTTTCTATAATTATTTATCTAATTTTATTGTAATTATAACTATATTTATAAATTTATATTTTTATTATATTTTCATTTTTAAATAAAATAAGTTAATATAATATATAAAGTTTATAATTATTTATTTATATTTACAATATTTAAATTAAAAATAAATTATTATTATTAATAGAATTTGTTTAATAATTAATTCTATTTTTTCATTATATTTTTAATAACTATTTGAATTTTATTTCGATTAAAAAGTGGGCAATTATTACCTCTAAAGTAAAATTTTCATTGCTATTAAAAAAAAGTTGAAGAATTCAAAAAATTTCAATTTTCAAATAAAGTGAAGTTAAACTTATACCATAAGCATTTAAGACAATATTGTTTTGAGTATGTTAAATTCTTTCTGCAGTATATTTCCAGAGACATGCACACATACAAAGAATTTTCTTAAAAACCTAACTAACTTAACTTTTCTGAACTTAAGAAATTTTTTTGAGCTTAGAAAATTTTTAAGGAACATAATTATAGATAACAAGAGTATTAAGTTACCTATTTGAGAAAGTTTTCAAATCATTATTCCACACAACCTAACTTAAACTTACTATTAATAAAATATACACTACATACTATTATATGTTAATTATATATTTATAATATATAATATCCTATATATTATATATATTACCTTTATATTATTCATATATTCTATAATTTAAATCAATATATTATTTAATTATATTAAAATTATAATTATATATGTCTATATTGATATTTGATTATATATAATAAAATTTAAAAAATATTTAATTATATTAATAAATACATATATATTATATATTATATTATATAATATTATACTATATATAATATTAAGATATATATATATAATTTATATATAATAATAATTATATTTATATATAATTATTATATAAATTTATATAATATATTTTATATTATATTTACGTATATAACTGTTATTATGATATATTTATATATCTTATAATATATATAATATAATATTTATATTTATTATTATATATATATATATATATATATAATTAAATATATATATAGGTATATATTATATATTATATATTATATATGATTATATTATTAATTTAGTATAATAATATATATTACTTCTCATATTATATTATATATATATATTATATATTTAATATATATTATATATACATATATTTATTTATAATATATATATTAAATAGTATATATATAATATTATATCTACAATACATATTATTTACATCAATCAATAAACCATTCTAATTTACGTGATAAGTATATATATTGAGTAATATTACTATATATATGATTACTATAATTTAGATTCAAGTTACAAGTCTAACCGTTATCGAGGTATTCATATATATCATTTTTGGATAAACAATATTGTCATTATATATATAAATAATTATATTATCATTTAAAGAGTATTATATATATACTATTTATAATTAAATTATACATATATTAATTATTTGATATAAAATATTCAGTTAATTATATCATAGATAATATATTTTATTAATAATATAATATGATTAATTAATAATATTGCGTTTACATTTCGTATGAAATTTCAATATTAGTTTCTATATATTAAATATTTCATTAGCTATTACATATCTAATTACATTATATATTATATTTTATCAAATATTATTAAATATAGTTAATAGATATTCAATTACATTACTGTAACTTTTATGGAATAATTATATTGTCAATATAAGACTTATATAATACATTATATATTAAAATGACAATTAGCTCTAAAAAATTATAAGTATCCGATTAATATATATATAATTAACACTATTTATAATATATAATATTCATATATATATATTTATTACCGTCATTTATATAATTTAATATTTAGGTATAATATTTCAGGAGTATATAATGAACACATGAATTTGGTAAACGCAGATATAATATCAAATATTAGATAATTAAATATTAGTTATATATATAATACAAAATTATATATATAATTAATATACTAATAATTATGATATATATAATATATATATATATAATATTATATATATTAAGATACTATTAAAATATAATATATACAATAACTCATTATAATATGTTAGAGAGGTTTAACTTATTATCTACACGTTTAGCAGTAATATACAATTTACTATGGGATAATATATGAGTGTTTAAATATACTAAAATTAATATAAATCATGATTTAACATATATATTAATATACTTCATTAATATATATATATTTATAATATATAGTATTATACCTATTATATATAACTAACACATATATATATATAATAATAATATATATATATATATTATTATTAGTTATATATATATATAATATAATTAATTATTATATTAAATATATATAAATACTAATATATAATTAAATGGACTATTAATATAAGTATATATAAGTATATATAATATATATACTATAACATTATAATATTTAATATTACTATATATATATATAATTTATATATAATATATTAAATCAATTAATATAATAGTAAATATCATCTATACCTATATTATTATATTAATATATATATAATTTATATCTATTTTAAACTTTATTTATTATAAGTATAGATAAGTCATATTCATTAGATTACTTATGTCATATATATAACATTATAATTATTATTCTATTTCTCATAATTAATTAAAATTTATATTTAATATAATATACTAATTTAATTAATACTATATAGTTATATATAATACTTATTTATATATTATGTAATAAATATATTAGTATTTTATTATATAAATATATATATATAATATATAATTATTATCAAATTAGTATAAATATTTATCACTAAACTTTTAAACAATTTGAGTTAAAAATATATTATTAATAATATATATATACATGAACGTATATAATCTAATATATTTATATAGAGATAATATTATATTATATAATATATATTTAATAAATTATTACTATAATGTCAAATATTTTAGACGAGCTTATTATAAAGTTATAAAATATATATTTCTTTAAACTAATATATAATATTATTATAATATATCTTATAAATATATTATTATTAATACATAAATATAGAATAATTATAAATATAATAAGGGAAAGTCGTGTTGATCTGAAAATGCTCAGGAGAAGTATTAAGATTGTGTTTAAGGTTATAAAATAAGGAGGATGGGAGGATAACTCATTGACATAAAATCTGCGTATTTACATATAGTAGTACACAAAATTCAGTACATATAAGGCATATGATGATTATAAGAGTGATTAAAAATAAACGATAAACATTAAATTATTGAAATATTATATCTCTCTGAGAGGTCATGCTGATCTTAAATAACCCATTAATTAATTAATAATAATAATTATATACGTTAATAAATATATATATATTATATATTAATTAAATATATAAATAATTAGTATTATAATAATAATATATACTATAATATATATATATTCATATATTATCTCATATAATATATATAATATATATTAATAATTATATATATTAATTATATTATATATAACTCCTAAGTAACTGTTTATCTAAATTATCTATATTTTTAGGTAATTTAATTCAATTTTAATTTATATTAGCTTTTAATTATTGACCTTAATTTATTACCCTAAATAAATTATTGATATATTCCATACAAAATTGTATACTTAATATTACATTTTATAAAATTATCTAATGGAGAAGACAATGCAATTCATTTATACATGCATGCGTTACAAGTGGTCTATCTATACTTACTATACCGAACGTTGCTTTGACCTTCTATATTCTATATTGTCATTCATAGAGTATATTTAGTCAATACAGCAGGAGCGTGGTATAGTGATGTAGACTCGATGTCAAACCGTATCAACTACTATCTACTCACAGTTAAGACCACTAAAATTAAGTAATCTTAAATTTATATTAACTAATACATAAAATTGCCACTTATTTAAAAATTATATAACTAATGAAATATTAAACAATTATTAACAAAATAATTACTTATAAGATATTTATTTTATTAATTAATTTATAGATATATAAATAAAAAATACTAAAACTAATCTAATCAATAACAACAACATTACCTAAATATAAAACACACCTATACTCTAATAACAAAAGATCTTACCACCCGATTAATATACTCACCCACCACCACATTAGTATACATATATAATTATAATATTAAATAATATAGTAATTATATATTATATAGTAATATATTTTATTTTAGCGGTATATACATATATAAGATTATACTATAATATATAATATATATTACAATTATTTATTATTAGAGACGTAACACATATTCACTAAATATATCTATATACCCAATTAATAAATGAACAACAGATTAATATATAATTTTTGAGATGGCTTTATAATAAATAAAATATATATAGACTCGTTATAGAGGCTCGTTATTCCACAGATAAACTCATATTTAAAGAGGAGCATGAATTATATAAATATTTTATTAAAATTACTATAATAATATATAATATTATATAATCATAATATAAAAGATACTTAATCTATAAATTAATTTGAGATATTATAGCAACTTATAAAGGAAATTATAATATAATAATGTAATAATAATTAATAATTAAATTATATATATATATAATATAAATAATATAAATTAATATATATAATAATATTATAATATTATAAAGAGAACAAAATATAAAGTGAAATATTCGTGGGTGTGAAAGCACTAGTGTCGTGCATTTGCTTCGCATACGAATAATATAATTTAGTCTATCTTTCTCTCACCTCAATTCTCCTCCTACTTCACAGTCTCTATCTATCACTCTTTTTTTTCTTCCCTCCCAAGTCCATTTACGTACTTTGAACGAAGTTTAAGTCCTCCCTTTTTCCCTATTACAGCTCCTTGGGCAATCCCACATGGGTCTCCAGTCCACCTTACACTTCTTCCCCTTTGGATGAGGGACAGTAGTAATAAACTGGTCTTTTATTGCGCTATTATGAATGGGCAGATCCAATTTTAGGGGACCTGAACTTACGAGTTAACCTCGGAGGAGATTTTCCTGCACTTTTGTGTATAACTCGGGTTCTAATGTGAAGTTATATAGGTTCCGTGCGGTGGAGTTACGGGAGGCTCTTCCGAGGCCACATCCACAGCCCACCGTATCGTCATTGCATTTATAGCAAAATATCATGGCCACCTTCCTTCAATTGAATTGTAGTGGCTATTAAACTATCTAGACTTTTGAACGAAACTTATTTCAACTAATATACATAATATGACACCAAGTGCATAATGTTTGCAGGACTGTCAAACTATGCCATCGCGAAACTTACCGAACTGTAGGAATATAAAATCGCCGCTAACCTAATTAGAAAGAGATAGATATTAATAGGGGAGGTATAGAATACTCATTCATAAATCTGCCCCTATTACTTCAGTCCCCTTCAAAAACTTTGACTTCATGCCAGTGGCAGCACGATCTGTCCACCGACCTTAACTGTCTGCTCGATATCTATCTTAGATAATCGGTTAGGGAGTTTAACTAAGGTCGACTTAGCTGATCTTTTTATATGAAGCTCTCTACTTCTGTTTGCTATACACTAGGATGACTTCAACTTCACCACTCATTTATCGGACTGTACTCTGCACCATCGTCCTACGTCACTGGAATCTTTCGTAAGCAATCTTCCTACACCCTTTCCATCGGATGCCTTAACACAGATACTTCCCTACAATAGAAAGGTAATTTATCTTGAAAAATCTAGTCTTAATTTAAAAAAATTTCTGAGTAAAAACTAAGAACAGTTTCAAGAGAGGCTTTGAAAAGCAAACTAAAATCAGACATTGTCAAATCACAATAATAATAAATAATATAATTAACTAATTATAATATATAATTAATATATAAAATTATAATAATACAATATAAATAATATATATATAATTATAAAAATAATATAATTATAATAAATATAAACATGAATTATAATAAAATACATATATAATAATAAATACACTAAAATATATAATAATATAATATATAATAACCAAATATATATATAACAACATCAATATTAAATAATTAATAATATAATAATATTATAAATAATATAATAATATAAATTATATTATATAGATTAAACAACAGGCTACTAAAACAACAATTCACACACAACATTACACACAATTTAAATGAATATATATAATATATAATTAATAATAATTAATTAATAATAGATATCAATATATAATTAATATAAACTCAATACTTATATAAATTATATATAATAAACTCAAAAAGAACATACTCTCTAACGTAACAATAGCAATCATGGAACATTATGTTACTTATAACTTGTAAGCAATAAAATACAGTTAAGAAGGAAGTATAAGAATCGAACGGTAAAACCGAAAAGAACTATGTATTAAATAATAACTTTAAAGTCTTGTATTATTTTTTCTCGCTTACACCGAGAGTCTTTATGTGAAGGAAATTTTTAAACGTATAAAATTTAAGTATGAATCTAAACAATTAATTCGCAAAATGCACATAATAATGGTAAGGCTTTGTAGTTATTGAGTTAAAGAACTACGCAATAACGTATAATGTGTGTTTCACCTGAAGAAAGTTTCTTAATTAATATACTCATGTTGTACTTCCTCCCAATATTATAAAACACACACTAATATAAATTTATATATATAGTAAATCAAGTGTCCCAAATGGAGTTTATTAAGTATATATATTTTCACGGGATTTTTTTTTATACAAATTTTAATCAAACATCAACCTATTTTTAAACAACTAGTTGGGATTTCGACCGAATTTCAGTTCCACTACAATCTACATTGACACACCAAAAGCAATCAAAAATTTGTTTTTGAGCGAGACCAAAAATTCCAATATTGAATTGATCAACATACTACAGATTATTGTTCATTTCCATAATAGGGTCCACCATTGTCCTTCCAGAATTAATAATAGTATAAACACAAGCCCTTTTGAATTCGGTTTTCCACGAAGTAATTTTTACATTTTAATAATCCAGATTTCTTAGCAATCTTCATAAACACTTACTCAAAATTTAATATATAATAATAATATATATTATAGAAAAAAAATAATTATTAAAATATAACAATAATTATTTATATAATAAACAATAGAAAGCATAACTAAAACAAAAACAGAATAATAGTATACGTACATATTAGTATATACATCACGTGAACACTAGTTTTTTAAGTCCTATTATACTCTTTTTATAGGTATACTACCAGACTATATATATCCTACTTATCTAGAAAAAAATACAAACATATAGCGATATTAACATGTAAAATGATTTACTATAATTGCAAGTAAGGGTAATTTATAATATAAATAATTAAAACTATTTAATTATTATTAACATTTTAAATTAATCTTACAATAAATATATAAAAATTGTTAAGAATATAAATATTCTAAAAATATAATTAAAACTAATTTTAAAATCCAACTTTAAATAATAATTATACATTATAACTATAGTTAATAAAATAATTTATATATTAATTATTATATTAAATAATATAATAATTAATCTATTATAATATTTTATAATTATTATATAGTATATTATGATTATAATAATTAATATTATATAATATATAATTAATTATGTATTTTAATATTAAGTTTAAACATTCTACTTATTAATATATAATATGCTATTAAAACATGTCAGTGCAGTAACATACTAAATGAATTTATTATTTAATAAAAAGTAATTTACGTTTGAGATCGGAAATTTGTTTTAAGTGCTGTATAATTATTTAGGACCATTATTTATCTATAGTACACAAGCCAACAATTACTGACATATAATATCCATATAAATTTATATAATTATTAGTTTATAATTATATATATAATATTTATATATATATATATCTATTAATATAATTTTTCTCATTCACGGTGATAATAGATATTTTAGACACAATCTTATATGTAACATAACCTCTTACCTCTGATGTAACTAATCCCATGAGTAATTAGTCATATAGGAATTTAATACTGTGACGCTCTATCTATTTAACGTTAATATTTATATATAATATATTATTATAGACATATATAAGTTACTTTTTTTTATAGAGGTAGATAATTCAAATCCGTTATCGTTACATCAATATTCTATCATTATTATCAACATTAACAGATGTAATATTATCATTAATCATTTAGACCTTCAACATGTAAACTATATCATTAGTATTTGTATCTAATTGTTACATATATAAATGACATCATTATTCATGTATATATTGTAATAGTGCCTTATAATAATATCTATTTTATATACAGAGCATACGAATCGAATATAATATATATACGTTATCTAAAATTTTTCAATATAATAATAGTAAATTAGGACTTGACACTTTGTATCTTATAATTGATTGTATAGAACTCTTTGGCTTTTAACATATTTATTTTTTTATTTCCCAGAATTAAATTACTTTCAAGACAGTTTCCCGAGATCTTATTTTTAGGTCCTAGTAACATGTTTAGCTTTATATCACAAAGAGAATCGGTACCCGGGGTTAAATAAGATTAGGGCCTCAGAATCCGTAAAGATTCTGCTATTTATTCATATCTGTTAGATTGATCAATGATGTATTATACACTAAAAAGTGTTCCTGTTCAATAACTTCATTCGTTTATCCTTCTACAGCGACAAAATACATGAGTCATATAGTGATCGTGCATGTACATAAATAAATGCCTACTTTGTTTGACTTTGTTAAGGAGCTCGTATAATTTAATTCGATGCATTTGTCTAATTCCAAGTAGAACAGCAACTGCGGCTAGATGTAACATGAGTTGCACGATGTTGGCTTATTTCGGAGTACTATGATTTATAGCATTTTATTTATTTTACAAGTATTTTACTAATATTATATAAATACTCAACTTATTTACAGTTGCATTATTATTATGGAAATACTTAAATACTTCGCTAGTTGACTCCATTGTTGATTCATCATCTGATATATTGATTTTAGTTTATCCCTATATCTTGATTATATTGCTGATACTATATAGTACATTATATCTTTTAACATTTCTGATTCGCCATCTTTGCTAATTAAGGTGTATATTATTTTGTTGAGCAATAAGTTTTTTCCTCTCAAGGAAATAATATTTGAGAGCATTCTATTTTATTGTTGACAATGAACTCATGATTCCTTTTTTTATGGGTTTTTTTTTTCTATGATATTGTTAATATATGTATCGAATCATCTAACCTTCCTTATTCGCTCTGAAAGAAGGATCAAACTTCTTAAGTTTTATTGTCCCTCGTAAATCAGGTATATGCGTCTTCGTGATGATATGTTTTATCTAGGTTGATGTCTCTATTATCTAGCCCTCTTGTCTTTTATCTCTTTATTTATTGATGTGATTTTAAGTTGATCAACATAGGTTCTGCGAATATAAACCCTTTCTACCTTGTAAAACGTTTGGACACCAACACTTCCTCCTGCTGGACGTCTACCCTGTGCTCCCATGCAATTCTGGGCAGGTTTTCCTGGTCTCGTCACCACTACCCCATCTTAATTAAGCCAATCTTTCCAAGCCCACAGCCTGAGCCTTACTCAAGATGGAGGTATAACAGAGTAGACTGGTTCGCGTTTTATGACTTAACATCTCTTACGATATTCCCGTCACGGTTACATTTTACCATCCCACAACAGACGCGTAAACTGTTCTTTCAGCCATTTAACACAGCATTCCCAGTTCTGCTGCTCGTAGCACTTCCACCTCTTGGTGTACGGAGGAGTGAGCCCGTGTATGTTGATAAAAGAAACTGTTGTACAGACAATACAAAAACACCCCTGCGGTTTCTAATTTAATAATCTTTAAGGCGGCATCGACTCCTTCTCGCCTCATTAGCCGCAAAACGAGGAAACTATATTAACAACAATATGCTTCCACAGTTAATACTTCCACACCGAATACCTGGGTTTGGAAGGTGGTTTAGATCTCTCGCCTATACAATGCCTCTCCCCTAATTGTGACCCAATATGGACCCAATAAGGAGGACATTATTTGGGAACCTGGCCCATTTGGGGACATCATTGGGTTCAACTTTGCTAAGTGGTCAGATGCTTCCAATTTCCCGGAGGCCTTCCAGAAAACTCATTCATCCACCAAACCTTTGGTTTCTCACCCTCACTTTGGGGGGATTTTCCTTATAATGTCAGTTTATTCTGGACGAATTTCTTACTGTGTCGTCTACGTGCAAAGATTGGGCTTCTGGCTCGAATGGTATCTCCTATGTCATGATCCGTCATGCCCATCCCTCTGCGCAAGCATTTTTACTTACTTTATATAATAGGATTTGGGATGAAAGTTCATTTTCCACCGGTGTGGCTGACGGCAGTCGTCGTTCCTATTTCTAAATCAGGAAAGGATTCGCGGATGGTCGAAAATCAAAGGCCGATCTCGCTAACGTATCATTCCTGCAAGACAATGGAGAAATGGTTACTACTCGTCTCCTCTCCAACCTTGAGGCCCTGGAGGCATTTTCTAACTTTTAATTTGGTTTCCGGAAACACCATTCGATGATTGATCCACTTCACCGTTTAGATCATGATGTTCGAGAGGTCTTTTATCACAATAACATGACATTAGCTGTTTTCTTCAACCTTGAAAAAGCGTATGGTACTGTCTGGAGAACGGCGAAAAACTTCACATCCTAGGCTTTCGGGGCCAACTCCATAAGGCCCATCTTTCTACAAACTTATGTCGCAGAAAACCATTCGAGTCCGTTGTGGATCGATCCTTTCCAGCTTTGTTACTGGACGAGGATATTCAACAAAACAGCGTCCTAATGGTTCTGCTATTTGGTATGGGCTTCAATGACGCTTATTCAACCTATTTAAAAATTTTCCTTACGAATCGCGACTGGCGCTTTTCGTTCTCTTCGAAGGTCGGTCGGGAGGCAGAAACAAATACCATGCCTCAATCCCTTAGCTGAGAATACCTGATTTGTAGGTCATTTATCCATCTTCATCGGCGCTAATCTCATTTCTTCAACGAGCTGTGCAAGCTGTTCCTTACTGGCCGTTTGCAGTTACTGTGTCTGATATCCTCGCCTGTCTCAATATTTCCTACTTGGTAACCCACACGGACTCTGTTTCTGTGTTCTCTGACGGATCAAGATCAGGGAGGGTTTAGACATGTAGCATCTCGGCTGTGTTTTCGGAGCACATAGTTTCTAATTCACTCCCTTTTCATTCATTAGTTTTTACAGCGGAAATTATGGCTCTTCTGATGGCTGTCCCGAAGATCATCCACATTAACAATTCCATCTCTTATACCTATTCTGATTCTCGTAGGGCACTTTTGACTTTGCAAAATCTGAACACAAGAAATCCCCTCTATAACCTTATTGCCGAGCGTTCCCCTCCAGCAATTGCCGCGCTCCAGACATATATACTCTAACACTTTTGCTAGATCCCATTTCATGTTGGAATTCCGGGCAATGAAGAAGCTGATAGTCATGCTAAACTTGCCTCTACGGCCCACAACGACAGCTCTGAATTTCTCCCCAGTGCTCTGAAAGAGCGCAACCTTCCTTCATCCAATTACCTCCCCCACATCAGCAGTGGGTTTCTTTCTTCGTGGCAGGAGTGTTGGGAGCGAGATAGTCGCTGGGAGAAGCTCCACCTCATAAAGCCGACTCTTGGATTGTGGCCTTCATTCTTGCCGTCAGCGCCACCAAGAGGGGACAGTCTCGATAGACCCATGTTGTATTAACCCTGCTTTCGCATCGGCCACACAAATTTTGCACATAGCTGTCTCATGTCCACAGAACTACACTTGTACGTGTCAGTTTTGCTGATAAACTCTTAATACACCCATACTAGTATCAACATGTCATTTTTACAGACTTGGCATTTTACTTTCCATTATCCGCCAAAAGTTTTTCCCCTCCTACGTTTCAGATCCCTAGATGAACGCCCTCGTTTCCTCCTAGCTGACTATATTTCTGTTTTAATTTTCGCATTCCTTCACGAGTTCAATCTACTGTACAGGATTTAACATTTTCTTCGCCGCCCCTTTCATATTTCAGTTTTGAGATCGTCCCAGTGAGGAGTCCACCTCTTCCAGAATTAACGCAGTCCTTCTCGAACTACATCTACTGCATAGGTTTAATATTTTCCTCGCCTCCACTTTCAACGTTCGGTTTAGAAGTCGTCCCTAAGACGGGTCCTCCTTTCCCAGCATTGCCCCGCATATCCAGTGAGCAGAGTAGTAAGTGAACATCTCTCGACAATCACTAATAATAATATATAAATATATATATAATAATATATATATATATATATATATATATATATCATATATATAATATATAATTATAATAATATTATATATATATATATATATATATATATATATATATATTATTATATATATATATATTAGAGCCATTCCCATTTTAGAGAGACCCTTTAGAGTTACTGAGCTATGAACCAGCACCTTACCTTTGTGGCACGAATATATATATGATATATAATTATATATGTATATATATATATATATATATATATTATATATATATATATATATATATATATATATATATTTTATATATATATATATATATATGATTGTACTAATTGGTTTTAGTGAATTGCGCATAAGAAAAATAGCCTGTTCTTATCAGATTCTCTGTGATATTATATATATAATATTATTATATATATTATATATATATATATATATAATATTATATATATTATATATATTATATATATATATATATATAATATATATATATATATATATATATATATATTATATTGGTTTTTAGTCTTGAAGCTAACCTTTTTAAGGTAAAATGTTTATTTAAAGTTGCCAGCCTTGAATAATGAATAAGAGAATCACCAACCCATAAAAGAATTCTGTGAGTGGTTTGGGTGGTTCTATATTAATGGAAATTTTAAGACTTCTCTTGATTCTTTTGTAATTTTACTTTTCAATTGTGAAATTATAACGTGGAAATTATATAAACGTGGAAATTATATAATTCATTATATTCGATAGAAACCAAACAGTGTTCCACCCATTGTGAGTTAAAGCTTAGTTAAATATATCAGAAAAGGTAGTCTTTCTCTAGAGTTACCCAACAAGCCAAAAAAACGAGCGTATAAAGGTAAGTTCCCAAATTCATTTATAGTTTAATGATGTGGTTGGTCAATAATAATATGAGAACATTAATGTCATGCAAAGAATATTGTTAAATATTGCCATCAATATTAGATGAGTTCACCTTGTGTTTCGAAGGTTTTAATATTGGCATTGTATTCATTCTTTACATATTTTTAACAAAAAAAAATATT
>JABUQX010071766.1:25000-29934 GCA_015478945.1 Trachelipus rathkii | reverse complement strand
TATCATTTTTTCATCCAATTCTTTTATTTTTATTACTAAAGAATTAATCTCATTTAATTGCAATTTACAAAAATTAATACCTAAAGAGTCATTATCCTTTAAAGTACCCAATTTATTGCTTATAAAGGTAATACGTGACTTTAGCGTTGAACGCTTTTTCTTATAATTACTAAAATTTTCCATTTTATTCAAAAATTCTTTATTCAAAAATATTTATTTACAGAATTACTTAATTAATGTTAATATAAGGAATTAAAAACATGTAAAGGCTCACTACTACTCTAAGCCTTCTTAAACGAGTGTGCAAAAAACTAACTTTCAACTCTAGGGTCCATAACTTATGAACACAAATTTTCAGAAAATTGCAAATTCTTAGAAAATTGCATTATTTAAATTATTTTCATTACGAAAGCGCAACCACACAGCTTTATTAATAATACTGTACATTAATTAAGAAAATATTAACTATATTATAACAAAAATCACAATAAGTAAGGTTCACTTAACGAGTAAATACTAAATAGGCTAATTGTTTTCAATTGAAAATATCGATAGTGAACAAGAGCGATATTAATCGATATTAATCGATTAATCAATATTATATTAAAATTATCGATTATCGATTAGAAACCGTTTCAATAATTGAAATCTCCTATTTTTAGGCCCATGTGATCTAGCAATCTTACGACTTGTGGCGCCATCTTTGCGCATGCGTTATGCCACTTTTCGAAATTGTTTAAGTATTAAAACTTTTCAATAGTTTAAATCTTCACTAAATCACTTTTTAATATTAAGGCAAATAAACTTTTCACTTGATGAATAACTTTGATGAAAAATAATTAAACTTTTTTCACTTTGATAAAGATCGTAGAGATCGAAAAACACTTCAAGTATGAAATGTTAGGTACATTTTCAAATGCGCAACATTTTCAAATGCGACATTTTCAAATATGTTAAAAAGTTAAGTCCTTTTAATATATCATTTTCAAATGATCATTTTCAAATATATCAAAAAAATTTCTTACATTATTCATCATTTTCAAATGATACATTTTCAAATATATCAAAAAAGTTTCTTTCACTTTTTTGACTGAAGCGGCTCTTTTCGCCACCGGCCTATTAATTAGTTTTTTGGAACTAATCTTAATCAAAAACATTAAATTTATATTTACCTTAAATGTTCTGGTTACTGATGTAGAAATAAGTACTTTCCTGATTAGCTTCACGGAGGCACCTCCTTGTCCTTGGCGATGATTTAAGAACGTTTAAGAACATTTAAGTACTTTTATTAAACAATGAGACTTTTTAATTGTTATTAAAGGCAAACAGGAGAATTCAACTTTGAAAATGCTTCTTTTCAATATTAAGAACAACTTTATTCTTTTGAGTAACTTAAAATAATTAACTTTACTAATGACAGTTATAAAGTTTAACTTACAGGTTTTTCTTAGCCATGATCGTATAAACATTAAATAATAAGTTGCACAATACTGCATACAAACTTATTAATTAAAATGAACCACAACTTATTGTACTGTTAAGGAACACTAAATATTAGACGTGCTCACAAAGTAATTACTGACGGAATACTAATGAATATTCTATATTGTTTATCCTTACTGACCGCTATCTAGTCACGTGACCAGTGGCGGAGGAATTTTTACTGTAATATTTAAGTCTTTATTGATGACTCATTTTACTGTTATTTAATACTGTGGGCACAAAATTTTCAATGACGTCATATTTTGACCATTTTATAATAAATTTTTCATACATTCCGGGCAGAGGATTGCTTCAAGAGAAAGTAACCGAGATATTAACTTATAAAAAATCGCAGAATATTAGAGAAATTAGAGGGTTGATTGGGAAATTATCCTTCTATAGAATAATGCTTCCATGCTTGGCCGAGTTAATGAGTCCATTAACAGACTATTTAAAAGGAAAATCTTATTCCAGAAAAAGAATAATTGGAATGAGAAGGTCCGAGAGAGCTTTTAGCGCTGTTCAAAACGCTATAAGAAACGCCTGCGTGCTAGCGTATCCGGGCACCTCAACCCCTATCAAAATTTTCATCAATGCTTCAGACAACGCCTTGGCGGGAGTGATACTCGGGGAAGATCAAGAGAGCAGACCATACGCCTTCTACTCCTCCACACAATCTCCAACTGAAAAAAGATATGATGATATCAGTAAACAACTGTTAATACTAAACAAAATGTTTAACAAATTTGGTTATTTATTGGTTGGGAGAAAAATACCTATATACAACTATATAAAAGAATTAATAACGTTATATAATAAAACTAATGATATGTTAAATCAGAACGCAAAACAAGTCCGTCAACTTAATCTACTGAGCTCCTATAAGGTTATTTTCAAGTTAATAACTATAAAAGACAACCCATTGAACGAATATGTAATAAAAAATAATCCAAATCTACAAATAACGCACGAACAAACAAAAAAGAAAACGAAAAAATACTCGAAAAAGGTTCATTGATGGGATCTTTAAATTCTACAAACGTTACTATGAATGAAAGCAATAAAAATAGTTGCCCTAGATTTGAGGAACGTGGTAAACAAAGCGCTCATACTTAAAAACCCACAAATGGAACCAGAAGCGCGTGTCGCCTTAGAAGGAATTGTTCTTTGAGCAGTACGAAAAGGGGAAAGATAGGGAAGAAGGGAAAATAATAATAAAGAGAGATAGGGAAGATTGGAAAAAATGTAACAGTAACATGATATGCTGAATGCATAAAGCTTAATAACGTTAATTAGAGATTTGATTTTTAAAAAGCATGATTACAAAGATATAAGCGAAAAACAAAAAAGAAGAATACTTTTCTAAATAAATGAATTAATTCCAGCTACAGAGATAAAAGTGGATTAAAAAATGATTGAACATCAATAATTGGTTTAATAAAAGAAATCATGACAGCTTTCGTTAGATATATCAACTGGTGTATTCCACGAGTAAATTTTTACCATAACCATGCAAATAACGGATGTTGTAAGAACTTGCATTTGCAGGGGCACCTGGTGTTAGAGAAACTGAAGTTAGCCGATAAAAAGCGGTGTCTTGAAAAGATGCTATGCACGGATTAAAGTATATAGTTAGAGCTTTGTAATGAGTGCCAGATAAGCAAAAGCGCACGCACTATAGTCACAATATGAACTATGGCCAATTTAGAGAAGTCACTTATAAGTTCGAAGTGTTACAGGTCGACATCCTAAAGTTGCCCAGCTGCAGAGGGTATAAATATTTGTTTACTGCAATCAATAGGTACAGTAGTTATCTTTTTGCCATTCCTCTGAAAGAGATGAATGCTGAAAGTGTTATTAAAATCTTACTATACGAGATACTACCATTTACAGGAGTACCTAATACCATTCTCAGTGATAATGGAGGATGTTTTAAAGCTCACCTGTTTGAAGAGGTCTGTAAGATGATAGGTCCCAAGCATATCTGTACCACAGAGGGAAGCCCACAATCTAATGGAAATTTAGAAAACAGGCACCGAGTGCTTTTGGCTAGCTTGCGTTGCATGTTGATTAAGGACGATTTCAAGCATCATGATTGGGTATCCGTTCTTCCCTTTGCACTCTTCGCAATACGAACGTCCCCTCTAACAGAAAATGGTATCACGGCTTCTCAGGTGCTCTTTGGACAAGAATGGAATCCATACCGGGAAAGGTTTAGTAGACACAGAGAGACCTGGAGAAGCTATGTGTGATGATAAATATTTAAATAAAATTTGGCACCCTTAAAACTACCACATTGAAGAACCGATCCGTGTTCGTCCCTAAAAAAATTCAAAGAAATTAAAATTCTCGTTCTTGTAATAAAACAAACATATTAATTAGGGCAAGCTAGAACCCAAGTACCAGGGACCTTATAAGGTATTGCGATTCACTAATAACACAGTTTATATATTGAAAAAATGGTCAGCCAGTAGCTGAGAATTTAAGGAACATCAAAATATATTACCATTAGAAAAGTAAGCAAAAACGTAGAAATAGAAAAAATGAAATATAATAAAATTGGAGAGAAAGAATATTATATGTAAACAACATCTTACTAATCTTTCTTTTACAGATAATAAGGTCAAAGGTTATGTAATTAGAAATTTTGCAAGTGCAAAGATTGTGTACAAATTTAGTTGAATAATAATATTTAGTAGTTGTAATTTACTCTCCTCAAGTAGTTTCCACCTGTCTTCCTTCCTCTATCCTTTGGATTGACTGTAATAGAGTTAAGTAAGGTTTCGGGGTGCCGAAAATTTCAAACATATTTCAATTAACTCAGATAGAAGCTATCTTCTATCTGCTTTTGAAATCTATTTGATGGAGCACTCACGAGGTCACCACCTTGATCCAATAAAATTTCTTTTATCCGATGCATATTAAGGAGAGAGAGAGAGAGTGAGGGCAATATTTCCCATACATATGTATGGGAACGAAGCTCTCAAATCTCTGAAATATACATGGAAAAATACTGGAGGCATTAGAATGCCAAATAATGCCCGCCCAAAATAACGAAAGATTTTAAACTTTGTAACGGTTGAGGAGTGCCTGTGGAGGCCACCTTCAAGGCCTCAACCGAGAAAGCGGGATTGTGATTTTAGAACCCGTCTGAGACAGATGTGTTAGAGTCAGTTTCAGTAGGGCAAAAAGCCGGCAGCGTCCTGATATAATTATTCAATTAACATTGTCTATTCAATAATTAAGTATTTTTGTATTATTCCCATTGCAATTACATTTTCTAAATTATTATTATCTAACATACCATTATTTATTTCACTTTGCATATTTAATAAACTTTGATCACATAAATCACTTTCCACTTAAATTCATCCCCAGAACAACAAAAAAAACATTAATACTTATCTAATTGGTCTTGGATTTTTAATAATCACTGACTATATATAATATAT
>JABUQX010071766.1:0-22500 GCA_015478945.1 Trachelipus rathkii | reverse complement strand
TAGGTGTATTCTTGCGAAGATAACCAAAAAATATAAATTAAGTAACAAAATATACATATACACGTAGATATATGTATATTTAAAGTAAAAGTAATACAAAAAACAATACGATATGAGAATTCCTAACAATTGTCAACGTCAATGCAAGTAAATATCCAATGGTAACATTGATGATTGCAACAGAATATCACAGAATTGCATGTCAAGGTAGTTGCAATAAATAATTCAGAACATAGCTTTCATAAATTAGACTAAATAATGTGATCTACAGAGCAATACACATCTATACGTGAACACCGTCACTAACATGAATTATTGTACTCTATATGTATTCGACGTAGTTACGACTACAAATTAACTATGATGCATTAGGAACGTAACTTATGTGGCAGCTGCTATTCGGCCCTCCGGTGGAAAAGGCGTCACGCAAGCGGCAGAATAAATAACAAGGCTCGCTTGATAACCCACAACTTCGGCTATCAGCTCAAGGAAATTGCTGAGCCCGAGTGAATGATGACCAGACAGGTGGATCGCTTTCAATTTAGATCCGGATATAGTCCGAGTTTAAATCAAGGTTTCGATCACGAAAGCTCCCAGCCTTGATCAAATGTGACTCGAGCCCTAATCAAATCGCTTCAAGATTTGCTCCTTGCAAAAACGCAGTTATCAAAAAATTTAACGCAATTATAGCAAATCAGACAAATAATTAACGCTATTGAGCAGAATATCACAATATAAACTTATAAAACAGGGTACACTAAAAGAAGACGTACCCTAATGTGGGGAATCGTTTAATCTAAGATCTTTAAGTTGAAGAATAATCAAAAAAGATGGTACAGAATATTTTGGTACCTCTGAGTAGCAGAATAAATTAACTACTTCGATTTATAAATAAGCCTATACCTTACCCTAGCCGTCCAAAGCACTCTGTTTTTCTTATTTTTAAAGTAAAGTTTTATTATACAAAAAGAAAATTATAAATTAAAGCTTACATTAATAGCCTAGAGTGAATAGCGTCCACTGTAATCACAAAAGTTCTAAATGGGGAGATTTAGGTTAATTTTTTCTTCTCAAGCATCTGAATTTTTGATTTTATAGCGTCTTCTTCTGTTAAAGCCTTCAGTTTTAACATGTCTTTCTCTGCTCTTCAAGTTTATTGATCTGTATGGATAATATTCTTTTTTCAACCTTTTTATTCTCTTCTTTTCTTTCTGTTTTGACTCTTTGAGATGTTCTTCATATCTCCTATGGGCACCTCTTACATTTGTCAACAGTTTTTGAGTGATAGAACTTTTGAATACTTTCATTGAGATCTTATAGCATTGTGCACTGTCTTTGAGAAATCAGACTATTTCTTTCAGATTCTCCACTAAATTGCTTAATTTATAAGAAAACCCTCCTTCCACTGTCGCATTTCCATGCGAAAATATCAGTCCTAATTTAATAATTTGCTACAATTCCGCATAACATTGATTTCCAGGTAATATAGAGAAAAAAAAACTCATCAAGTCTCTTAGAAGGACAATCACCATCCAAAAATATTTTGAAATTTAATTCAAGGATAGAATGAGCTTCACTGCAAAGTAGAGTATAGTGCTTTTTCTTTCTCAGCACCAGAATCTGTGATTCAGTTATTGGTGTACAATGCCCCTAGCAATAAATCAAATCTTTGTTCCCTTGTTCTGGCTGATGAAAACTATACTAGGATCCAATGAGAGCCATTGACAGGCTTGTACTTCAGAGGATATCTTTCTAATATTTTTTCTGTCATTTTATTGCACAGTCTGGCATTCAAGTTTGTCATGTAAATCTAATGCAAAAAGCTTAGTTGTGGTTAGCAAGGCATTTTTACTGGACTTAAGAAAATCTTTCCATAAAATTAAGTATGAGACATTGTAAATCTGTGAACAGAAATGAACCAAGGCTCAGTTTGACGTCCAACCATGTTCGTTTAAAGTTAAGTTTTTTTTTGCTTGAAGTCATTTTATAAAATTAATAAATACCTTCAACTGCACAAAATCAAAAATCCCTTCTTCAAACCTCAAAAAAAAAAAAAACACCTCAAAAAGTATAATTCCCTAAAAAGAAAAAGATTATAAACAGATTAGTCATAAGCATACAGTCTAAAACACACCATTATCCATCACTTCATCGAAAGGATGAACTATGAGACGAGCGTGTCTACGACAGATAGGAAGAAAAGAGTAGGTAAGTGAACGAAAATAGAAAGCGAAGGATAGAACTAGATTTATGAAATGTCATTCCTCGCCATCCTTTCATTCACTTATCAAAATACATCTCTCAGTCCACAGTTATATAAGTAGGAAAAAAAATTAATATCAAAAAATATGTAACATGGTCCATGGAATATTCTTCATATGTTTGGAAATTTTTTAAAATTTCCCTGACATTTTTGACTTTTTTGGAATTCCCCTGACTTTCAGCATATTTTTAAAACGTTTCCCTGACTTTCCCTGACCAATTTTTTTCCCTGACTTTCCCTGACTTTCCAGAAAGTGTGAACCCTGATATTATATTTTAATATTACCATATTTTTACCATAATTTATGAAACGTGTCACCACCAAAATTCAGATAAATTGTATTGTACAGTCAACATAAATGATGAATAAAATAATATAACATTGGTACCCAACATCCCCTGCTCAAATTTTTAGCTATACTGTTTGTAAATATTCATTTTTCGTAAAATATGCTCTCTGACACATTTGTTCCTTAATAACTATATAAACTGTTGGTACACTTTATAAAGTTATATTAAACAATTCCGAATTTTAAAAAATTTTTCCAAAATATTTTGCAAAATCTAATTTTTCACCTTCCTGTGGTTTTTATATTGAAATATTAAAAGTTTAAAATCACAATTAACGGTGTAAATGCAACAATTTTTATGGACAGAAAGACCTCAGGAATAATAGTCAAGTTAAAATTTAAAAAATTTTTTAAAATGTTAATTTTAATTAACATGGTAATATTAACCCCCCTTTATGGTTATGGGCATCTTTGGCCATTTGTGAGGTCGCTCTAAATTGCTCTGAAATTAAATAATATAGGGATTTTTATTATTAAATAATAATAGTTATATTTATATATTTTCCTTTATTTTTTTTTTTTCATTTTTTTTCATTTTTTCATTTTATTTTTTCATTTTTTTATTAATATTTTAAAATTTTTTTAATTATTATTCATTAATTTTTTTTTGTTTCCACAAAATAAAATAAGATAAAGATTAAAAGATAAAAATTAAAAATTTAAAGCTGTCATTTAAAATGGTCAAGCACTAAATGCTGAGGACAAGTCTGTGATTTCCCCATCCAACATCATTGAAATTGTAATATAATTAATCCCCATTACATAATCACAAATAGAAGTGTGTTAATAAAGGGTGGTAGTATTGGTGTTTTCAGACCCCCTAGAATGAGTGACCTAGTCCATGATAGATAAATACTTTGTTCTTTTATTAGTATGTTTTGTTCCTTTCCAAAAAAAGGATAATATTTCTAAGTCTTTTGTAATTGAAGAGAAGGAGCTAAGGATGTTCGTAAAATGTAAATTTATCTAAAAAGATATCGAGCCCAATACACACCAAATATACGCACTCAAATATATGTTAAAATATTGAATTAGATGAATAAATTATTTATTCCATTTACAAATATGAAAAGCGAATGATATAATGATATTAAGGGCCAATATAA
Source organism: Trachelipus rathkii (assembly GCA_015478945.1). Taxonomy (NCBI): domain Eukaryota; kingdom Metazoa; phylum Arthropoda; class Malacostraca; order Isopoda; family Trachelipodidae; genus Trachelipus; species Trachelipus rathkii. The sequence goes on along the minus strand of JABUQX010071766.1, from coordinate 18,782 downwards.
GGTAATGATGATTGAGCTACATTACAATACATATAATTTCTACGAATGATTTAATGAGAATACTTATATTGGTATGAGGCTGGCACAAAGGTCGCCCAGTGTGCTCGGTCTCGTCTAATTTTCGACAACACTCAGTTCATATGATCCCTCCGAGCAACTGCTACAGTAAGCACGAGCTGCAGCCATAGACTCTTGTAATGTTATGAGTGGTCTCGCGTGTCGGGACTCCCTAGATTTGATAGATACATGTTAAAGATTATAAATTATAACTGCTCTTTCAAACATTATATTTTATTATATGAAATGGTGAATCTTTATTATTTCAAATTAAAAATATGACAGAGGAATGTTTTGGCAGAGCATAAAAATGTTGGTTCCACTCTTAACCACAATAGTAGTCCTACCGACTTGTGCTACACAGTTATAGTTTAAGTTAATAAAATGATATAAGTAGATCAAGTAAAGCTAATATATAATATATACTGTGAAAAATAAAATAGAATCCAAGTGAGTTATACCTCATTCTATAGTTAAATAATATATAATACACTACGACAAATATATATAAGTATGTTCATTATATAAATATATAATATATATATAAATAGAGTCTCGGTGGCCGCATTGCTTGCAAAATATAAGTGGTAGTGTGCAGTTTTAGCACGTTTAAAGGTCCGTGAGTATTCGATAGTCCTCAGTCAGCGGATTTGTTATACTTTACTGAACTAGTCTACCAGGTAACGGATCACTAGAAAAATTGACCTAGTTATATTGTAAGTGAATAGAATTTATTCTGATAATTCATTACAGTATTATAACAGTACATAGTTATAGATATTATTACACTAATAAATCCTCAATACCCTATCACCTCTAACATCAATACAGAGCCAACACATTTAACATAATCTCAGCGTATAATACAACCATTTAATATACACATTACCGTCACCTTAACATTCCTATTTCGCCTCACGCACTAGTAAAGGTTCTGTGAGTCCACAGCCAGCCATGCCCTCACTGTAATTGACTTAGAGAATTATATTGATTGAGTCAGACTGATAGGCTGGGTACTATCACTCGCCTGATTAAACTGATGATCACCTTCACCTTTTATATGTAGCCCTAACTGTCGGGTGAATAAACTAATTAAAATCTAGTATCCTTTCTCACTCACACAGACTTGTTATTGTCTTGGCGTATTAAAAAATCAATTTATTTGAGACTAACTATAATTCTATCAATCGGAAATATTGATTGTAACTTGGTTTAAGTAAATGTATTTCACTTTATAATTAATTTAAATTTTATTAATTGATAATTATAATATTATTAATTTCATCCAAGTTTAAGACTTATTCTTATAATAGTTGGTTTATTTTAACATATTAACAATTGCTATATTTATATATAGCAACTCCTACTGAGTACCTACCGGCCACCGGCCCCAGGCCCCGGCCCACTAAGTGACCACCTAGGCTTAAAATATTATATAGAGAGCTAAACTGCCCCGGCCCCGGCAAAATTCTCCCGTCTATACCCGTTGTATTCATAGATAACTCATCGCTAGCTTCTTTCAAACTCTTATTTTGCAGAATATTATCCACCGAGATTTGACGTGAGAAGTGAGTGAAAGTGTTCTCTGACGCTAAAGGAAGAAGTGTAATTAGTCTGTCGCGTATTATATTCCATTGGTGTATAAGTGTCATACCGTGAAGTATGATAGCATAAAGTTGTGTGATTAGTTTCTGTGTGTGCCTGGATATGTCCTGGGCTAGTATGTCTAAGTTGTAGTAGCTTTGTGCGCTGATAGAGCGGCGACCGAGTTGTTGTCGCGTATATATCAGGACCTAAATCGCGTCTAAATAGTGTATCATGGGAATAAATAATTAGAGTATAATAATAGAGTAACTATATATAATAAGTTAGGAAATAGTATGAGATTAATAAAAGTGAAATATAATTTAGTTCATAAATAGGTGATATGTTAGAATATGTTATAATAATTAATTTATAATATATAGATAATAAATGAGAGTGTATTAATATATATTAGTCATAAAATATATATATAAATATCAATAGAATAAGTGCAATAATAAAAATAAAATAAGATAGTAATAATAAAATAATCTAACTTAATAAAGTAGAATGCTAATAATAATAAAAATATAAATAATAAAATTAAAATATATAAATACATTAAAAAATTAGTAATAATATATATAGAAAAATTAAATTTATATATTTTAATGATAATATAAATTAAAAATTAATTAGTATTATTATATATTTATAAATACAAAATATATTTATAAAAATTAATATAATAATATTATTTATATTAATTTAGTGATATGAGCCTGTAATAATCCTGGACACACTCTACTTCGCAGGTATCCTGAGAGCCAACTTAGTTGATCATATAGCGCCGAGATATCTACAGCCAGATATGAGCTCTAGTATTAGTGCGCGAGAAAGCTCGATGAAACGCAGTATATAATTACTTCCCTAGTAGGTTTCTTCTCGTTTGGGAAAATAGATAAAGCAGGTAAAAGCAAAAGTATACTAAATTTCCCACCACACTTTAAAAAAGGTGTTTTATAATAGGTAACACCTCTATTGATTTACTGATTACGCTTATAGTGATATTATGTAATGTTAATTAAAAATTATAATGGAGTTATAAATAAGCTAAAGTAATAAACTCAAATATGTGATAAGGTATTTAAGCTATAGATTAATTAAACAACTATCAATAGATGTTATATAAAGCTATTAATGAGTTATTAAAAAAATGAGTTTAAAAGTACGTTAAATACTAAGTTAGTAGTATAAGTTAGATACAAAAATGCATTAACTCAATCAACCAAATCCGCGCGCGCGGAAAGTGTTACTGAGTGTAGGTTTATAGTTTTATCTCTTATGATTTCAGCATAGATGTGTCTCACCTGCACTATCTCAAAAGTGATAAAGGTAGAAGTGTACCACTAGATGTTACAATGTTGAATATGATGATAGATCTCGCTCAGCCATCTAGTCTAGTAACCAATAAGTATCTAGAGATATTCCATGCCATTCAGTGTAGTTAATGGCTTAGCGTATGACGTCACTATACGCTACTTGTTGCGTGCTATGCTTCGACAATTACAGGAAATTGTATTTAAAAGGATTGTTCGTATGTTGTATGTAAAGGAAAAAAATAAATGATAGTCCGTATTTGTGTAATTATATATATATTAAGTGACTAAGAAAATGAGATGTAGTTAATTAAATAATGTGGTTAAAGAATGATGAGGGTCCGTGTATTATAGTAGAGTTAGAGTTACTTATTAGATTTTACTATTAGTGTAAATCTCAGCGAAAAGAAATATGTATCTCTATGAAATATTTCTTCTAACTAAACAGAGCTAAAGATTTCATGAGAATGTCAGTACTGAATGAGTCTACCATATTGTCGGTAATAAAGTTACTATAGTGCGCCAAAGATAACTTGTGTACTGGATTTAAGTATGAAATAGAGGAATCTGTCGAAACTCACGACTGCTACATAACGGTGCGTGCAAAACGCCATCATTACAACTCAACCTCATCTTGCTCCATGCTCACCCTCGCCCAATTGAATATTGGCTACTGCGCGGCGCACGCGTAGGCTAAGACTAGGCGTAGAATAGCGCTAGTGAGTAATATAAATATTTATTGCGCCTATACGGGCGCACGCGTGCGGGGCGGGGGACGCGGCGTGAGTCGCATATCTAGCGTGATAGTGTACTAATATGGTTATAGTTAGTCAGCCATTACGCGCGGTATAATGTGAGCGCATTTAGCGAGTCGCTAACCTATAGCGTAGAGTTAGCTTATGAACTAGGGAAGTACTAATTAAATATTAACACTCTGTTCTTTAATATAGGGTAGAGATGAGCCATCAAAAGATGATTTCATCAAGAATGAATCATTCAATATAGCATCAGTATATCAACATGTATGATCTAACAAGACTCGAGAAGATCGAGTGCACTCAACATATTGCAGGTGAGCGCAGACCCATCATCAAATGCCTGCCAATTAGATCACCCCAAATATCTTATAAAGATTCCGCCGAGAACTATTCATTATAAAGAGAGCTTTGAATATATGGGCCAATATTACTATAGTCGAGAGGCAATTACTAAGGAGTATACTCTACGCAAAAAATTTAAGGCTATACTTCAGTTATTGTAAGTGTGAGCTCGGCGAGGGTGTAGGACAGGAAAGGGGTGGCCAAAAATTACCCCTGCTAATGGTAGGGAGTGTACTATGTAGTATATTGGTGGCGCTAATCTGTCGCCCCATACCGAAGTGTGTATCCCATTATATCAAAAGTTTATTGTTTTTTTTTTATATTACTAATATTCCTTAATTATTATTTTTATTGTAGTAGAATAATAATTCTTAATTATATTTAAAATTTCAGGTTGTTTGGGTGTTTTCTTAAAATAAATTGCACAGCATTTGCCTTTATAAAATAACTAAAAACTAAAAATTCCTTTTTAAAAAAAAAACTTAAAAAAAGAACTTATCTAACATTAGGCAGTCACTTAGGCGGGTCTGAAACACATACACCCTCTTGAGTTATGTAATGGGGATTATATTTACGAGATTGTCAATGATGTTGGATTGGGGAAAATCACAGATTGTCCTCAGCATTTACGTGCTGACCATTTTAAATACACTTTAAATTTAATTTTATTCTTTTAATCTTTATTTTCTTTCATATGTTCCGGGGAAAAAAAAAACTGAAGAAAATGAAAAAAAAAATTTAAAAAAATTAAAAAAAATTGTAAAAAAAAAATGAAAAAAAATGAAAAAAAAAATTGAAAGAAAAAAAATTAAAGGAAAAAATATATAAATATAAACAAGTTTTTATTTTAAATAAAAAATCCCTATATTATTTAATTTAACACCATTTAGAGCGACCTTTCAACTTTATTAAGTTGCCCCATAACCATAAAATGGGGGTGGCCATTTCACATGTTAATAAAATTTAACATTTTTAAAAATTTTTGTTAAATTTTAACATTGATTTATTATTTCCTGAGCTCTTATCGAACAAAATTGCATTTTATTATAAGAAAAATTGTATTATGAAACTTTTGCGTAATGTGAGCTATATTAAAAACCATCTCATTAGTGAAGAAGTGTCGAAAATTAGTAGTTCGACAGTGTTAAAATCTATTACGTAATAAAAAGTTGATCACTATTTGTGAATCTCAGTTTAAAATATTTCTATATAGAATGAGACTCGTTTATAAAATAGTATAAGTGTCATAGTGATGTGTGTTAGGTGCGTGTTTGTACTGCACATTATAATGAGTTAATTAAGGAACTAAAATGTGTCATAGAGTAAGTAATAATTTTTATATTACGAAACAAATAATTTAGCAAGTAATAGCTATATATATATATATATATATATAAAATTTAAGACTTTATCGAAGTTCGATGTTGGGTACAATGTTATATTATTTTAATTCATCATTTAATGTTGTAACTTGAGTTATATATATACAATTTATCGAAATTTCTATGATATAATGGATGACATCAGTATCTAATAAATATATATTGGTAAAAAATATTATGATTAATATAATAAAACATTATATAATACAGTTATATCACACTTTTCTGGAAAGTCAAGGGAGAATGATCAGTGCGAAAAAAAATTGTATATTCAAGTGGAGAAATAATGACAGGGGAAACGTTTAAAATATGATGAAAGTACGACAGGGAAATTTCTCAAAAAAAAGATGTCATGAGAAGAAGTAAAAGGAAAATAACTTGATTAAATTCCCTAAAAGCATAAGTGAGAAAGAGATCAGATTCCTAAGCAACTTGTGGAAACCAAGTTAATCAATCAATCTCTAGAAATCATAATTTTTTTTTTCCCTCTACTCATGCCTTATAATTGTGCGAATGAGATGAATAAATCATAGGTAAGTGAATGAAAAGGGGTAAGATGGCGCGCCAGGCGAAATTGACTTCAGCAGCTACATATATGGCGGTACTTCCTCTATTTCGCGTGTGGTGTTTCTATGTTTAGGTGCTCACTCTAGAAATATAGCCTATCTATTGCTATATATAGATATCGAGTATGAGAGTTGTCCAAGCTTCTATGCCGTGTCTATCCCGATTGTAGGTGAGTTCAGACGTATCATGAGCGATTTGTTTAGACTGGTGGCGAACTTATGATTATATGTATATCTGGCACTTATCCTTTGTTCCTTTTTTGGGGCAATTTCATATACTTTGAGCACTACTTGCACTCATTGGGCGATGCTTATTCTTTTGTTTGTTGCAGGAGCTTTCGACGAAGGCCTTTGATTCTATTCTCTAGCCCAGTTGCCATCGATATTATTATAATGTAATTTTAATTTCATAAAATGGACTTCAAGTCAAAAAAAAAAACTATAACGTTAAATACTACGAATAGAAACCAGTAGTGCGAGCACTACAGAAAACTTACATCTCTTCGTCGAGTTTGTCTGTTCACCAGATTTACAATTAGTGCGTGCATGAACTTAACATATAGTATGGTGGTGAAAAGATTCTCTAAGATTCACATAAGTATACTAATGAGCTTGCTAACACCAAACAAATAGAGCTTTTTTTGCAATTAGATATCTACAATGACATAAACAGAAGACCTGTACTGATGCAAAACTATCAAAGAAATGACCTGAAAAGACGTCATCAAAGTTGAGCCATAAAAGTGATATTAGCGACAAGATTCTAACGTCTTGTATAATGGACCAAGGGCTCTGTCTAAAATGGCTTCTACATGCATTGGATTCTATAGTATAGTTTTTCTGAGTCAGCTCACGATAGGTGAGAGACTTAAGGGAAACAAAGATTTGATTTATTGCTAGAGGCATGTGTGTACGACCTACATTAACGTGGATGTATCAGCTCAGGATCATGTTGATGAAGGCGGCTAGAAAGAAAAAGCGCGCTACGGTGTAGTAGTGTTACTCTACTTTTGCCAGTGAAGCTCAGTTTACCCGTTGATTGATTAAAAATTTCAAAATATTTTTGGATGGTGATGGGTGTTCCTTCTGAGGACTTATGAGTCGATAGTTTTTGTTTGTTCATAGTGCGCTGCACCGTGTGGAATCAATGTTTATGCGGAGAGGCATATTGTGTGGGTAAATTATTAAAATTAGGAGCTGATATGTTTTATGCGGCTGAAAAGCAGGATCAGCAATAGGAGAGGCTGGGTTTTCTATGTAGAAAATCATGCAGGAGATTTTGTAAGTGTGGAGAAATTCTGATAAAAGGCCATTGTCTATGATTCTCAAAAGAACAGGTCACAATTCTATAAGATACTCGATTGAAAAGTAACATGTAAAGGTTGCGCTAGAGTCACTCATATAAGATGTGTTGTGACAAGAGGTTGAAGTAGCCGTACCATAGGAGATATGAAGAGAACATCTGCAAAGAAGTCAGCAAATCAGAGTAAAGGACAAAAGAAGAGAATATAAAGAGTAAGGTCGTAAATAAAGTGTAGAGACTAGATGCCATACAGATCAATAAGACGTGTATGGAGACTGAAGTCGAGAGAGAGAGAATGCGTTAAAACTGAAGGCTGTTAGGAGTACGAGAACGATAACTCGCATGGATAGACAAGTGTCGAAAAATAATTTCAAGAATGCTCTTTGAGAAAAGAGGAGTTAATCTAAAATCTCCCCATTTAGAACTTTTGTGATTTATTTTCTACGCTAATCACCTAGGCTATTAATGTAAGCCTTTAATTTATTTTCTTTTGTATAAAGATAAAACTGTTTTCTTTGAAAAAATAAAAAGAGTGCTTGGACGGCTATGGGTAAGGTAAAGGGTTTTTATTACTAAAAAAAAAATATATTTTTTTAAATTCATCCAGGATGATGAACAATTTCTAAAAGGTTTTCAATAATTTAAATGTATGAACGAGTAAATAGGCTGCAATAATAATTAAATTAGGATATTTTATACATCAAAAATAACGAACACGCTGGTCAGGGAAAATTTGCAGATTTGTGGTCAGGGAAAGTCAGGGTAAATCAAGATGCTCAGATAGAATTGTTTAGTGGTTAAAGTCGCTCGTGTAAAATATATTCATAGAGATGAGATATTGTAAAATGGTGATATGGTAAAAAATATGATAATTATAATGGAATTAAGCTACCAAGGACACATGTAATTGCAATTTTTACCACCATCAATTTTATTCTCACGTTTAAGTATTGTAATTTACTAAATAGTAATTACCACTGCGATTATTAACCTGTTTATAGCATGTGCGTGTCTGTCGCTGTCTACAACTACACATAAACACAAGCATTCACATATGCTCAGTAATTTATATTAAAAAAATAAGAGAGCACAAGCCACACTTATATTCATGGCTCGAGGCTCCAACACTGTAACGGGTGGCTTGACAAGATAGATTTAAAAAGTATGAAACCACAAATCGAGGAGCTCGAACCAATATGGTTCAAGGGTGCATAAGGAAATCTTGATAAAATATCGGTGAATGACTGGTACGCAAACGATAGCATTTTGACCTGTCTACGCATGAAGCATAGAGTAAGTTCTGGCGCAACCCGTGCTCTAAAAGGAGGAGATTGTCAAAAATAATTCTATGGGTACACCGTAAAATTATGAGTAATCAATCGAGAACTACAACTATATAAACCTGATATGTGAGGAGATCTTCGCAATATAAAAATCAACTTCAATTTATGCATTATAGATATTGATAATATCACACATGTAAGAATAAAGTAAACTCTATTATATTAAAAACATAGAAGCCTTATGCTATAAAAGAAAAGAATATATAACAAAACACAAAAAAAATATATATTGTCTTCTCAAGGAAATTTGGGTTCTCTAGATAGCATAATATATCAGATCGTACGATATCTTCACTGATAAAATTTAGTAGACTATAAAAAATTTCGCGGCATTCTCCTGCATACCACAATTATATATTGGTAAACTCTCTAATTGCGGAATGAGTATTGACATTTCTTCGTCTCAGAACTTGCTAATTCCACAGAGTGTCGAATTCTCAAGGCAAAAATCAACCGCGAATCTCCTATATATCTATAATAATATATATTTGGGGGTATCTCACTGCGAGAAAGAATATGCTCTAGCGGCGCACCACAATAAAAAATTATAGTATAAATAAAATAAATTCAGGTATGATATTGCCCTAAAAAAGGTCAAGATGAGTCAAAATAATAGGGTATTCGCGGTAGTTACAAAAATATGAGTCTGACCTTATTAGGTTCATTATTCGTGCAATATTCTCACCTGTAATCTACTTTGGAGGCATTAAGCTTACAGTTAGTATTTAATAGCACCGTGACATTATTATGTCCATTACACGCGGACAATATAGCAATGCTATAGTAGCCGTTCTAAATCCCAGAGAAGGCAGTTAATTTCTTTACCTTCTCATCATATATATGTTCTTTTCTTAATAATATAATATATAAATATTAATATACACAGTAATATATATATATATTTAATATATATATATATATATATGATTAATATAATATATATAATATTATTAATATATTATATATATATATATATATATAATATATATAATATATATTATATATATATTATATTATATATATATATATAATATATATATATATATATATCATTTATAATATATATAATATTATATATATATATAATATATATATATAATACATTTATATAATATATATATATATTAATTATATATAGGTCAGCACTCTCAAGTATTAGTCATGTCCCCTGTATGTAAATAAAAAACTCAGTAATTAATATCTACTATAACTCGATAACTTCATTTTCGAATACCATGCGCGAGCATCGCATATGTGAGAGAAGCATAAGATGAAGAAATGACAAATGATAAAGTTGCAGTATCAAAAGAGGAGTAAATAGATGAGATAATAAAATATCTATATATTTAGATCATCTACCTCGTACCTAGATTTAATTCTCATCAGCTTGAAATCGTTGCGTATACTCCTCTCTACATGTTTTGCGACGAAGCAAATCCTTTCTCACCTATCATATGCAAGCTCTCATCTCCACGAATATGGTCTCGCTCCTCATATGTTATTATGCGACATCCAGATACTTCTACTTACGATCCTATCAACAACCTATCTCTACATACCCGTCATTACGATTATATATTTAGAGGCGAAATGTGACATACTGTTTTTATATCTTTGTGACCTACTCAGTAGATTTCCGCCGTGGAGCCTAAAGCCTTAGATACGTCATATCTTAGAGATATATTCATTCTATTACATATCATCCATACTATTTTTTAATTTTTCTATATATCTTTCGCCCACTTCATAAGTATATATCCTCTCCTTATTCTTATTGACAGTATTCTCACAGAACCATCTTACAATAGAATATGATTATACTATTTTAATGAAGACGAGTTATCATGTCATCTATAGATCATGTATATCTATTAAACAAAAAAAATGTCTTGTGAACGAGAAATCCATTCACAAGAAACAACGGTGCGCTATAAGCATCTATCTGGCTTATCTTAATTAAAATTAATAATTATTAAATTTTTTTTTTGTTCTTGCATTACAATGTACGCTGAATTCAAAAAATGATTCAGAATATATAAAATCTTGAGTATTAGTTATGTATCTAAGTAATGGAGTTATACCTATGCGCGATGGCTGGCCTTCCATAGTTACTCCAGCTAATTATAATGATTACTTCATTACGCTATACATGTATTAGAGTACTGCTCCACTTTAATCTCGCTATTTGTGAGATAGTAGTTCGAGTGTTCAAGTGGAGCTCAAAAGGCTTATAAAACTAGTCTGTAGTTTACCGTTTCACTTTAACCCTTCTAATTTTTGCTGAGTGATATATATTATATATATATATATATATATATATATATATATATTGTAGATGTTAGTGTCATCTCTAGTGTGCTTTCTGTAGATACTGTAGTGGTCATATTGCTTCGAAGCGAGTGACTCTAATAGGCACTTCGCATACCACCACCTTTATTTAACTACGTACCATCGTAGTACAAAGGGTATGCTGTGTTATCAGTACACATGATGATTTTGTGAGTATGCATTATTATTATAGTAACTCTCAAGTATATAATGATTCCGCTGCTGGATGTATCTTTACTTCTTTATTGCCTGCCACTATTAGTTTTGATAAGAATTTACTTATTATTTACCATCACTCTGTGTGTATTTAATGCTATGATATATTATATGTACACACTCCACTTTAATGGTAAAGCCTGCGTCTGTGCTCAACTGCGTAATTTGCGTAATAGCTATATATTATATATATAGAGCGTATATATCGGGCGAGGGTGACGTGCGGCCACTTTAGGTATAATTTCGTCTCCCCACTTTCCCCTAATCCACTTTTTATGATTTATTATTTTTCTGAAATAAATACAAGGCCTAAATAGTAGGTCAAAGTCATACACAATAAAATAATTCCTTTCCCCGGGGTTGTACTAATATAAGGGGTTACCTGACTTAATTATAATAGTTATTTATAAACAAAGCTCAATATTATAGACTATCACTCTTATTGAAGGTGATAGTGTAAATAGGAACCCACCATTGTGGGGTTAGTAATTTGGTCACATCTCATTTTATAATTCTCTATTATTTATAGTATAAATCAATTTAATATTTAATTTTACTTAATATAGTATATTATAATTGTTTATTATATATATATAGTGTATATGAATATTGACGATGTAACGGAGAGAGATAAAGCTAAATATACTAAATGTTAAAATGTAAATGATGATAGTTATGAGTGAAGTAGTAAGATGTGGTGCCCAATTCATCCCATTCGTGCACAACTTGACTTTTTTTGAATTCATATTTTCCATATAAAATTCATTTTTTATTTTAATTTTACTTACATAAAGTACCTGTTTAATAATAAAAATCTCAATAATAATGGCTACATAAAAAAATAACAATGGTGGCCCAATTCACCCCATCATCAATTGTTTATTTGGGAGGGTGGCGGGGTGTGAAATCGGGCCAAGTTAGGATTTTGAGATCTCAGCTATGTGTCACTGTGAAGCGAAGAGATATATTGTATGCACGTCTTGTCTACGCGGATATAATATTCTTACGGTATTCTCCTGTGAGTCTCACACTCGAAAAAAACCTTTATACTATATATCTTAAAATTTACCATTATATCTTTCATTGTGTAAACTCTCAGAAGTTAAAACACAATCTACGTACTCTATGTTCGACATCTGCATAGAGTGCGTTATTGTCTTACAACATCTATCTATACATACACTAACTGTTAAAAACATTTTAAAAATATTTATATAATAGTTATCTACAAATTAGAATTAAAGATAATTACTATAAAAATAAAGTTAATTAAGAAGCATTCTGTTCCTTCAGTCATATAATAAAAAAAAATATTTTATAAATTTTTTTTTTTAATATAAGTTTAACTATATACGATAACTTTTAACAAAACAGCTATATATATATAACAGATGCCAAGATAATCCGTAGTGAGTTAAACCTCCAAGCCGGATATCCTCGGCCAATTCAACTATCCTAATCACCATCTCCCTTATTAATATTAATTTACTATTATATTTATTTTAAATATCATATTAATTATATATTAATAATATAGTTATATTATGATTGTATAATGAGTAAAATGTTTACTTCATCAACTAATAACTGTATGCTTTATATAATCTGGGAGTGATTTATTACTTCTTATTAATTATACCTGTATTATTCATTTTAATAATATTTAGTAATAATTATTATTATTAATATTATATTGTTTTATATCATTTAATTTAATTTATAATAATATATGTTCATTATTACTTTTAAATCTTTATTAATTATTTATTTTGTTATAATTTTTATTTAATTATTATTATTTAATATGTTTTAATCTTCTTTTTTTGTTATTCTTATATTATTTATTATTTAATATTATTTATAATTTATTATTATTTTATAATATAATATATTATTGTTGTTATTATTATATTGAATTTATTATTTATTGATTATTAGATATTATTATTATTATGGATTATTATTATATATTTTAGGTCACACAGGAATTATTTTTCTTTTATTGTAATTGATTTTAATTTTATTATTATAATTATTAATAATTATATATTAGTATTATTATTTAATTATTTATTATTAATATTATAATTATATATTAATAATTATATGGCCAGCATTTCGAAAAGTTCAGCGTATTATATATTATTATATTTATTATATATCATATATAAAAAACTTTTATATATCATTATTATTACACGATAATAAATATATATATTCAATGTATTTACATGGTGATATACTAATTTTATTTAACTCTAGTCTATACAATTTATTAATAAAATAAAATTATTTATTATTTATATTATTTTTATTATTTTAATATTAAATTTATTAATATAATTATTCATTCTTATTTTTTATGATTAATAATATTAATGTAACATAAATATAATCACTATTATGTTGCTTATAGACCGTGGAGTAATTATTAGAGTGAGTGAGTCGCAAGATATAATAGCATGCTTATTAGTTCTACGTGTAGAGAGAATAAGTATGTCAATAATTATTGATCGCTTATAATTTATATTATTTTTATTATTAGGAGTGTACTGATTGTAAATTATTCACTTATATTTTCTTGTTTACTCACATATCTTTGAGAGGGATAAAATCGCGATCCCCGCAAGAGATAGGACCCGTAGGTGTTCTGCGAGTACTCAGATGATATTATCTTCCCCCTCGCGTCGTCACCCTATTAGAGTGATAAATATGTAAACAACAATTGATAGAGTCTATTACGCTGAGAGAAAAAAACTTTTGTTTTTAGCAATTATTCCATTCGTGTAATTTATTTATTTTATACATATTTTAGTCATCATTATTATTAATATTAGTGTTTTAAATTTTAATTAATTTAATATAAAATGTAAGATTTTAAATTCATAGACTTATAAAAATTTTTGAATCCAACTTATCATAGCCATGAGTTTTTTTCAGCTGCGTAGGAAAGAGCGAGAGCGCGCTTATTTAGCCCCCCCTGTCTGGACAGCCTAGGCCGACAAGCCCCTATCTACTATATCCATCGTATTTCTTGTTATACCCAGTATGTATCGTCCGTTTTATAAAAAAAAAAATATTACCACAAACTTGAAATATACATAAATACCTATTCGTGTCATAATTCATTAGTAAAGCGGCAATATCCTTAGATTAGTCAAAAAAACTGTAATATTTTCATTTTATTTAATATTTAATAAACAATTTTAAATTTTTTTAAAAAGCGTTAATTTTTATTTATATTTTTTTTTAAATATATTCTGCGCGGTAAAATAATTAGTTACTCTACTGATACTAATATAAATGGGATATTTAGTTTAGATATTCAGATAGTAAGAAATATAATATATATCTGACCTCATTTACGCGCTCTGCAGACCTCCTCACGGAGGTCGAGATGACTCAACAATATAAAAAACTCAGTACTATTCCGGATCTATAACTCTAATAGTACTCGAAATTTATAAACTGAATTCTGTACTCCCGTATACTCCCAATGGAAAATTCTATGACACACATTTACTTTATGATTATTAATAACATCGCTCGCTGTTGATAATAACTTCGTTAATGTTAATACACATTACACAAGTACATTTTATTATTTATAATATTAATAGTTTTATTGCTAATTATTGCTAGTGTAGTCTAAATTTAAATTGAATTAATAATAAAATATTATTATCCCAATCACTGTAAATTGAGCCATGCTGTTATAAAAAATTAAATAATAAAAATATAAAAGTAGCTCAACCACATAGTATTAAGATATTATACTCCCAACTTATTGACCATACAACCTAATACCGTGCAACAATTAATTATAAGGTGACTGTATTGAGCAAAATTGATTTTTGAGTAAATTCATCTCTCAAAAATAAAAAATTTCTCAATCAAAGCTGCAATCATATTATTTTGATTCGTGAAACAAGATAATGAAAGTGTTTTATCATAAGTATATTTTATTATTAATCTTTGGTTTTTAAGGAATATATTTACAAACATCTCATTATATATTATATATATTTAGTGATAAGTTAAAAGCTCGATTTCTATTGGTGAATCACACATGTAGTAATCGTTATAAATCATTGATATATGTAATATTAATATTACTAAATAATATAATATATATTTATTATTAATTATTATTATTTATATAATATTATTATTATTATTATATATTAATTTAATTAATTATTATTTAATTATTAATTATTGATTTAATTATTATTATTATTATTCTTAATTATATTAATCATTATATGATTATTATATTAATATTATTATATATTTATATATTAATTAATTTTTAATTATTACTTAATTATATAATATTAAATTATATTATTTATATATTATTATTATTATATCTGTTGGTATTCGCGACTTCGTATTATTTTATATTATTATTATTTATTATTGTTTCTTGTGAGTCTAAGTGAGCAAATATACTCTGATCTGCATTATTATTATTAATTATTTATTATTATTATTATTATTATATTATTTATTTATTATTATTATTATTATATATTATTAATTATTATATATTATATATTATTAGTATTATTTTTATATATATTATATTATTTATATAATAAATTATATTATATATTATTATTATATGAATATTTAATATTATATTTATTTATTATAATTTTATTTATTAATTAGTTAATTTAATTTATATAATTTAATATTATTATTTAATTTATTATTTTATTTTATTAATTATTATTTAATTTTTATTATTATTATATATAATATATATAGAGATCTATTCTATTTTTATTGCTTTGAGTTTGAGAATGCATGGTCCACAAATTGTGTGCTGTTTGTCACTCGATCTTATAGTAGTGTCATGAGGATTAGTGATTATGTGAGTTTTCGGAAGTCTCCTTTGTCACGATTCTTATGGGTGATATTTTATGTATACGATTACTCGAATCATTATGTATCTAATCTCAGGATTATTATTATTATTATTATTATTATTATGATACGGTACTATATCGTGAATAATTAATAATATTGCCATTTGATTAATGTGATATTTTCTATTTGAGTTAATTTTCATATACTAGATTATTCATGTATTAATATAGTGATGTTAAATACTAAATACAATATAAAAAGAAATTCCTCTCCTCTTCCACTTACAAAAAGTCCAATTATACTAATATTTAGACCATATTCTTTAATGGTTTAACTATGCAAACAGTTATAAAAACTATTCATCCTTTATAGTAGATCACACTCGTTTAAGCAATATATCATTCTAATTCGCGGCGTTAACCAGTTAAAATTGAGCTTACTAAGATATTATATAGTGTCTCGATATGTAAGTCAGAGAATATTCTTAGCGCTTAATGCACCTATCTGAATTGAATGTGTCGTGAAATAATCTGATACTTGCGTGTTCCTCAAGACTGTGAGTCTGTGTGTATCCATTAATCAACTCCACGTACTTATTAACTATGATCTGTCATCGATGTGATACACCACTTGAAAATCGGGCAGCGCAACCGCCTGCACTGGTCGGGTGTAAAAATAAACATTAAATAGTAATATACCTTTTATCCCCCAATTAGTCATGATGAGATATAAATAATACTACTAAACTAAACTATATATATATATTATATATTTATATATATATATATATATATATTATTATATATATATATAATATTATATATAATAATATAATATTATATATATATATATATATATTTATATAATTATTATATATATATATATATATATATAGATTCATATATATAAATATATATATATAATATATATTATAATATATAATTATAGATAATATATAATTATAATATAACATAATATATATATTATATATATATATATATATAATAATATATATATATTATATATAGTATATATATTAATATAGTCGCACGCCTCTAGAAGAGCCACCAATCCCATATCTCAAATAATAATTTAACACAGTGCTACCGGTAGATAAAGTAAATTAACATGCTGGAATCCTGAGAGCACAAAAAATTTTTACTACGAGGAAAACTGATGTAAAATAAAAATAATAATAAAAAAAAAAAAAAAATAAAAATAAAAAAAAAAATAATAAATCATAATATCTATCAGAAAATCTACAATAAAGCTACAGTGAAATTGAAATACATTTTGGAATCCTTTGTAAATAATTTGTATTAGTTTTAGGATAAATGTGAGTAAAAAAAAAAAAAAAAAAAAATTTAACATAAAATTAGTGTACTATTTATTTGATATATATATATATATATAGGCCAGCTCCCGAAAGCCACAATCCACATCTCAAAAACTACAATAGCTACAGGGAAAAAGAATACATTGTTGAAATCCTGGTTAAAAATTTTTAGGGGGAAAAATGTAAAAAAAAAAAAAAAAAAAAAAAAACATATCAAAAACTACATAGTACAAGAGAAAAGATACATTTTGAATCTTT
This sequence comes from Trachelipus rathkii, assembly GCA_015478945.1. NCBI lineage: Eukaryota > Metazoa > Arthropoda > Malacostraca > Isopoda > Trachelipodidae > Trachelipus > Trachelipus rathkii. The sequence continues at coordinate 1,112 of JABUQX010071766.1, read as the reverse complement.
GTAAATTTTTTAGTTAGGAAAATGCTAAAAAAAAAATTTAACAAAAATTGGCTATTTTGTTGTGTGGGGGGGTAGTCGTGAGGACCTAATGAATTTAGAAACAATGCGCAAAATATTATTTGTTAAAGGTATTACACGCGCAAATTTTACGGGGGGCTCGAAGCCGACGGGTATACACAGGTATGAGGGTGAACTGATAATTTTCCATACCCCGTGGTGAGGAGGGTGAGCGGATAGAACCCCCGCGATAACACTACCAAATATACTAATATAAAGAGCGGGTATATAGCGTCCGCGAGACCACTATCCCCAGTAATAGAGAGGGGGGAATTAGTCCTTACCCCGCTATGAGTTCCTCCATGAGAATGAGCCGAGAGACCCTCGAACTTCTACCATCGTGAGTATTAGCTATGTATTATATATATAATATATATATATACCCTTGGTAATTCTATTATAGTGTTAAAAAATAAAAAAGCAAAAAATTATAGAAAGTCTATTTATTTTAACGAGGTCTCTAAATAAAAAAGATCTCTAAATAGGCCCTCTAATCAATATTTAACTTTAATAATTACGTATAACAATAATTTATTTATTTTTTTATTATTTTTTTATTACATTTCTTATTATTAGACTAAACGAGGCATTATCCAAAAATGTATTCCTTAATCGTACTATATGTAGCTATACGTAATTTAAATACAGATATAATAATATATGATATTATTTGTTAATAGTATATATAGTATTATCAACTCTAAGGGCAAATGTAGGGGTGCTCGAGCTAATAGCGGAGATCAACAGAGGTAGGTTAGACGTTTACTCACCATCCCTTATAGGGGTAAGGTAATAATATATATAATATATAGGTGCGGTATAAGGAACCCCTCAGTCAGCTGAGATCCTACAAAATATACAAAAGCGTAGTGTATATATATATATATATATTTTTTTTTTTTTTTTTTTTTTTTTTTTTTTTTTACATTTTCGCGCACTAAAATTGACCAGCATTCAGCAATGTATTCCTTTCCCGGAGCTGTTGTAGTTTTTTGAGATATGGATTGTGGCTCTCTAGAGGCTGACCTATATATATATATATAGGAGTAGGAGGA
>JABUQX010071765.1:65000-91905 GCA_015478945.1 Trachelipus rathkii | reverse complement strand
GATCGATGATAACCGTAGGATCATCGATCAGGGTTTTCTTAAATGCGTAGTATTCTTGGTATAACATTTAATGAATTACGGTTACGTAATTAGATAACACATAAGTCTTCTTCAGCTGCATTAACATTCGCTTACGTACCTCTAACATATATTTCAACTGCGTTAGGCCTGAAATGTAGAATCCAAATGATGTAGGTTCAAATACTGCTTTTTCATTATTTCTCTCCCATAATCTTACTTCCAAACTGATTATGTTTTGTAATGTTTAGAAAATGCTAGAGTAAGTGCTTATCGCTGGTTTCTTCGCACAGGCTAAAAACTGTTTCGTCCAGTTTAAAGCTGAGCTTGGTTTAAAATATTCTGTAAGCCACTCTTCAATGTGATTACATATACAAAGTATCCATCTGGACTCATGAAAATACGCTTTGTATTATAACCGGGTAATCAAGGTAGTCACTTGAAAAAATTCCTTTTTCTCGGGTTTTACTTTTATATAAGAATGAAAAACCCTACTTCCTGGGATCTTGATTCCCACTGGACAATGTCTTGCATTGAGGTATACATGTTAAGTTGAATCATGATATACACTTAGTGAAAATAGAGCCCTTTTATTACATCAGAGAACTTGTGCACCGCTTTACAGCCAAAACGAGGGTATGATTTTAAAATGAGTTTGGGTCAAAAACACGCGCATCCTCAAATATAATTTTCATCCAATCCCAGGTTAAGCTCAGGATATGAAAAAAACGTTTACATACCTAAGACCAAAAAGCGATATATAATAATTCTCGACCAATCACATACGAAGTCATATAGAGATAAGGATACTCCGCCCATTCACAAGAAAGAAACATTTCCTTCTTACCTGCCTTAAGGATCTTACCGATCCAAAATTATTATGATCTTGATAATATATTATAAAAAATAATAATAACATTGATTCCGATTCTGTCTATACTGGAATTACCTTCTGACTGGTATTAGGCTTAAATCAGCCTTGGTAAAACAAAAAAGGTTGTCCTAAATTAGCCTTAAATTTAGGGCCTTAAACGTAGTATTGCACCACAATTTACAGAAAAAAGGTCAGTTTGAAAATTTGACCTGGAATTAGGCCTAAATCGCCCCGGGGGATACAAAAAGGTATTACCGAAATTTAGCCCAAATAGTTATTTTCAACACATTACAGAGAGGAGGTCAGTTTCGTATCTGTAGGAGTGCGGGTTGTTGTGTTTTCGTGATGGATGTCAATGTTACATAGATAAAATAATAATAATAAAGAAAATTCCAAAATTATTAAAAAACTTTGAAATATTTTAGTAACATCGAGCGAATAATATTAAATGTAATGAATAATTGTTATTTTTAAATAAAAGAACTTAGAAAATTTAATAAAAACATAGTTGGTAGCAGAGAAGAACTTATTTTGTATTTTTATACTTATTACATGGCTAAAGATGATGTAAAGCATAAATCAATAGAACAAAAGCGTGGGTGGCGGGCTCCATAGCTGGTGTAGAGGCACTGGGGGTGCTAGGGGCTGGAAACCCCCTACTGATTTACTGATTTATTGCCTTAAGGGTACGTAAAAAATATGTTTTTAATAAAATTTCAGGAAAATTTTAGTAAAGTTATTTTAAAACTTGATAGTTATAAAATTATAAACAAAAAGTATAACAGTTAATAATAAATTCTTTGTTCAAAAGATAATGATTGATTTAATTTAAAAGGTTTAAAAAACTTTGAAATAATTTATTTATATTTAGAGTAATATTTAAATGACTTGTTTAATTAAAATAAAATGTTTTAAAAATTATACGTTATAGTGTAAGTGAGTTGTGTTGTGTGTATGTTGGAAGTAAATCTGTGGGTGGAGTGTTAAGTAAATCCTTGTGGTGTTGTAAGTAATCTGTGGTGTAAGTAAATCTGTGTGGAGTGTAAGTAAATCTGTGTGAGTGTAAGTAATCTGTGTGTGTAAGTAAAATCTGTGTGTGAGTGTAGTAAATCTCGGTGTGTAAGTAAATCTGTGTGAGAGTTTAAGTAAATCTGTTGTGACTGTGGTGTGTGTGTCGTGTGTGTGTGTGTGTGTGAGTGTAAAAATGTACAGGGTCTATGGTAATAAAAATTGTAATTCATAGTGAATTGTGTATAAGTGTCATAGTGAATGTGTGTATTAAGTGTCATAGTGAATAAGTGTAAATGGAAGTGTCTATGGGTAAATGTAAGGTCATAGTGAATGTGTTATTAATATAAATAAGTGATGTTTGTAGTATAAGTGTAAGTGTTGGTGTGTGTGGGTGTGTGTGTGTGTGTTGTGTGTTGTGTGTTATGTGTTGTGCTAAAATAATAATAACAAATAGGCATGAAGTAAAATAACAATTAAGTATAATAATAAAAAAAAAAAATAGAATAATAAAAATAAATAAAAATAATAATAAAAATAAATAAAAAATAATTTAAAAAAAATAAAAAAAGTTATTTTTAAAAACAAAATTAAAAACATAAGTTAATAAATATATGAGTAAATAAAGTTTAAAACAGAAAGTTTAAAGCAGTAAAGCAGAAAGTTAAACAGTAAAGCAGACAGTTAAAGCAGTAAAGCAGAAATTTAAAGCAGTAAAGCAGAAAGTGTAAAGCAGTTAAAGCAGTTAAAACAAAAGCAGACTAATCCCTTAGGTGTTAGGTAACACCTCTATTGATTTACTGAATTTACTGCTTTAAGGTATGTAATGTATGTGAAGTTAAAGCAGGTTAAAGCAGGAAAAGTAACAGCAGTAAAGAGAAAAGTTAAAGCATGTAAAAGCAAGTAAAACAAAAGCTTACTAATCCCTTAGGTGTTAAGTAAAAGGCTAGATTGATTTACTGATTTAACTGCTTTAAGGCATTGTAATTATTTGTGAACGGTTAAAGCAGTTAAGGGCAGTGTGAGTTAAAGCAGTTTTTAATATAAAACATGAGTTAAAAGCAGTAAAACAAGTAAAACAAAAGCATACTAGTCCCTTCGTTGGTGTTAGGTAACACCCTATTGATTTAATTGCTTTTTTACTGCTTTAAGGTATGTAATGTAACTAAAAAATATGTGAGTTAAAGCAGTTTAAAACATCATGACGTTTTAAAAGCAGTCAGTTTTAAAAACATGAGTGAGTTAAAGCAGTAATAAAACAGTAAAACAAAAAGCATACTAGTCCCTTAGGTGTTAGGTTAAACACCTCTATTGATTTACTGCATTTACTGCTTAAGGTATGTAATGTTAATTAAATATGTGATTAAGCAGTAAAAACATATGGAGTAAAGCACAGTAAAACATAGAGTTAAAGCAGTAAAACAGTAAAACAAAAAAAGCATACTAGCCCTTGTTGAAGTAACCCATCTTTGATACTGATTACTCTTAAGGTAGTAAAAGTTACGTTTTTAATAAATATTTCGTACAAGCAGTAAATAAACATGAATATATCAGACACTCTGGGATTTTCTTCTTACATACAATTTTTTAAAAAATTATTAAATTAAAAAGTATTAAGTAAAAAAGTATTAAGTAAAAAATAATGTTAATAAAATTGTGAAAAAGAACATCCTCGATTTACAGTTTTAGGTTCGCGAAAAATGTTTTTAATAAAAATGTTTAAGTATGAAATAAAAATGATGACTCATAGTATATTGAAAGAAATTCTTTGAAATGTTAAGTATGAAATAAAAATATGAATGATCTAAGTATATAATATTTTCATTCGCGCGGAAATATTGCGCCTGCGGGCGCACGCGGCGATGGTTACGCGGAAATATTGCGCCTGCGTGCGCTCGCGGCGGTCGGGAACGCGGTTGGTCGCAAATGCGGGTGCGTGGCTGGCCTCCTTTGCGGGGAGGGCGCACGCTCGCCCATGTGTGCGGTTAGCTTGTGAACTAGGGGGAAGACATTAATGTTAACTCTGTTCTATTGATGTAGGGTAGAAATGAGCCATCAAAGATGATTTCATTCAAAGAGAATCATCAAATTTAGATGTATCAAGATGACGTCACAAAGATGAGCTTCGAACGTGTGTTGAGGGTAAGGTAATTACCTTGCGTTTCTATTAGTGAGTGTAAGTGTTATATGGGCTAGTGTTAAGTGCTATGGCGAAGTGTAAAGGTTATGAGCTTTATAAGTTATAAAAATACTAACTCATAGTAGAAGCCTTTTTAGCAGATTGTAATATACACCCAATCGAATCCTCCAACCATTACCTAGGGGTATACCACCCATATAGCGGCTATTCTAGGCTTCAGGGGAGGTAGAAAAGGCTTGAAAAAAAAAGTGGCACTCAGTGCCACTATGTGGCACTCACTTGGCACTATATGGAACTCGTTGGCACTCACTTGGCACCTTCACTGCACTCAAATTGGCCACTCACTGGGCACTCACCTGTTGGCTACTCATTCTAATACTTCATAGAACTACTAAAAACATCACTATCTCGCATACTTCCTTACGGGTGATTGGGGAAACTCATACAAAGTTAACCATCAATTAAATCTGATGGCTCAAAATGGACCCATGGAAGACCAAAGGATTGGTCGTGTTGTCTAATGTACGTGATGGATAAGTGTAAAGTAAGTTGAAAAGTTAACTAGGGTGAGTGTAATTCATTAGTGAATGTATGATAATGTAAGTGTGTGTATGTTGTGTTTGTGTTTTGTGTGGATGTGTGTGTTGTGGTGTGTGTCGTGGTAGTTCAAGTTTAGAGATAGATCCATTACATGCGTCAAGTTAGGAATCGAAATATATGTTAGGGGTGGGCCCACGAGTGGGCAAAAACTTATGTACGCGCAACTCTTGGTTGCGAACCAAAACATTGATCCCATAACGTATCTGCGGCCAAGTCAGACCGAAATAATCATTGGTTATCAAATCACCTGACGGTTAACCCGACAATCGAACAACATATCGTGGGGGCTAATCCCTAAAGGAAGACAAAAAAAATACCGTGGTTCAAAATTGACCCATGGTATCTGGCAAAGGTCAAGGTGCGCGAAAGTATCTCTTGGTCCAACACAAGGATAAGACATTCCACAAAAAAGGGCTTAGTCCCTAAAGTAAGGACAAAAATTACCGTGGTGGGCCAAAATTGACCATGGAAGACCCCAAAGAATGGTCGGAATTAGGCGTGGGCCAAAAATTGACCCATGAAGACCAAAGGGTTTTCAAAAAATTAGGGTGGGCCCAAATTCATTGACCCATGGAAGACCAACGGGTTGGTCGAAAATTAGGGGGGCCAAAATTGACCCATGGAGACCAAAGGGTTGGTCAAAGACAATTAGGTGACACGTACAACGGTTGCCCTGCAACCGTTTGGCGCAAAACCCTTCTTCGAAAGGGTTGCAAAAATTAGGGTTGCCGAAAAAATTAGGAGTTGCCAAAAAATTACGGTTTGCAAAAAAATTAGGGTGCCAAAAAATAACGTGGGCCAAAAATGACCCGATGGAAAGAATCAAAGGTTGAGTCGAAAAAAAGGTGGAGGCCAAAAAAAGGTGAAACATTGGTGAAAGGCCAAAAAGTCAAGGTCAGGTAAAAAAAATTGAGCTCAAAAAAAGGTTAAGTCAGGTAAAAATTCGAAAGCTCAAAAAAAGAGGTCGCGTCAAAAAAAAGGTCAACAAGGCAAAGGTTTTCAGAGGGTTTAAATTCAAGGACCAAAATTTTACCTCCAATATCCCTCTCCTACTACTACCCCCTTTAAATTTAACGGAAAAAATAATAAACAAAACCATCAGCAAACCTATAAAAAAAAAACAGGACCAATACGAAACAAACACAGCATTAAATTAATTTAAACTTCCAAGCAAAAGACCTTTGATTAAAGAGAGAAAAATGTCTCTACGCGGGCTATATAACACCCACATTAAATCTACCAGTAACACAAAAATCACAGTTATAACTATTACACAAAACAGAAAAGCTTTCTTCCTGCTTCTCTACTAAGATACCCTTTTCAGTTAATCACCAGCCGGTGTTACCAATTCACATTGTCCCGAGTCTTGGACTGTACTCGACCCGTTATTTTGGTTACACGACTAATAGCAATTAACAGGAAGGCATTACCAACAACCGCTTTAAACCCTAGTAAAAATATACGAACAATGATCACGAACCATAAAAAAACAACTATACCTGATATCTCACAGTCATTCAAAATTTACACTCCTAGCGAAAGCCTCAAAAACTGAAAATAGCTGAGACTTATTTCTTACAACACTGAAATGAAAAACACAAAAAAATTGAAACATAACCATTGTCAATTTTAGTAAACTAAATACCTGAAATACTAAAAGAAATAAAACTAATTTGATTAATTTAATTTTTTTAATCTTTTATTATATAATTCATTCAAAAAGTAGGAATCAAAACTCTGAAGATTGTCCGACGTTACGGACGAAACCGGTCAGAAACTAAATAAATTTAAATATCTTCCCAACTGTTGACTTTATGTGAGGACTAGTATAAGAAATTAAATGGGAAAAATCAGAAGAAATTATTCAGAAGAATTGGAAGTTAAAAGTAAAACCTATATGATTATTATTTATTATTATTATTACTTCATTATTATTAATATTATTATTATTATTATTATTATATTATTATATATTATTTATTATTATTATTATTATTATTATTTTCTTAAAATTTGTTAGGAATATATATATTGATTTTATTATTATTATTACTATTATTTCTTATTATTATTATTATTATTATTATTATTATTATTATTATTATTATTATTATTATTATTATTATTATTATTATTATTATTATTATTATTATTATTATTATTATTATTTTTATTATTTATTTTTTTTTATTATTATTATCTTATTATTATTATTGTTGTTATTATAATGACTATTAGTATGTTATTATTTACTTTCCTCAGTTCTCGACCTTAATAGAATTTTGTTATCTTACGGATAATTTTACATATATTTTGTGCTATGAATTATTTAAAATCAGATATCGAAACTGCTATTTAAGAAAACCTTAGTGCGTCTATAGCAAAGGTGAAGAAAAGGTTAAAAGCTTAATTGAAACTATAATAATTTCTCAAACTACAAATTTGATAACCCAAGGAAGAACAAGGAAAAATAAACATAAGGAAGGAAATCTGTCTCTCATTTTGAATTTGTTAATGTCTTAAAAATATGATTTAATAACTAATAAGGAGAAAGTGAATGTTATCAATCTAGCGTTGAAAAGTTAAATGAAGTAAATTTACAAAACTCGAGAAAGGATATCCTGAAATTGTTAGTCAAAATAAGTTACTCACAAACCGTATTGAAGACTTGGAGATACAGCTGGAAGAAGTGCATATCTCGAGAAAAAAAAATCTTTTAAAAAATGAAGGGAAATATAAATTTTTAGTTATTTTTCATTTACTTATTTGAGGTGGTAATTTAATCACATGAGTACAATTTATATTTAGAAACCAGATAAGTAGCCAATATCAGTGACCGATTATTATTATTATTATTATTATTATTATTATTATTATTATTATTATTATTATTATTATTATTATTATTATTATTATTATTATTATTATATTATTATTATTATTATTATTATTATTATTTTTATTATTATATTTAGAAATATTAATGCAGCTTTGTTTATATAAGTTTTACTTTTTGCTTACAACTCCCTAAATATATTTTGCAATTCCATTTTAATTTCTTTAAATTAATCTAGAGAAATTTGCCAAAAGAAAGTAAGAGGCATATTTATATTTATTAGATCCTGACCGGTTTCGTCCGTAAACCTTGGACATTCAGAGTTTCGATTCTAACAATTGAATGAATTATTTTAAACCACTAGATTTAAAAAATTAAAATTACCAAATTATTATTTTAGATTATAGCAATTCATATTATAATTTAACTTAAGGGACAATACGTTGAACTTTATGTTATTGTCTGGTTAAGATATTTTATGTAATAAGCCTCAGCTATTTTCAGTTTTTGGGCTTCCAATGAGGAGTGTAAAATTTAAATGATTTAGAAATATCAGTACAGTTGTCTTGTTATGTTCGGTGAATAAATGTTCGTATATTTTACTAGTTTATTTAAAGCCGGTGTGGTATGCCCTTCTGTTTAATCTATTAGTCCGTGTAAGCAACATTACGTCACGTTACAGTCAGACTCGGGACATGTGAATTGGTACACGACCTGGTGATTAACTGAAAGCGATTATCCTTAGAGAGAGAGAAGAGGAGGAGAGAAAAGGATGGAAAACTGAAAGTGCAAAGCAGAGACAGATCGAGAGACAAGGCAAGGTAAGAATTTTCTGTTTTTTTGTCTGTAGCCCCTCACTCTATATATATATATTTTATAATATATAAATATATATACTATTATAATTATAATATTTTGCAATATCACATATTTTATATATTTTATATATTCTTAGATAATTATTATATATAGGTCCTTACATATCGTTTCAAATAGCTTATGATCTTATGTGCTATTAACGTATTACATACCTCTAAACAATGAGTGGAAAAATATAAAATTAAGAGTTTCTTGTATTCCCTTTCAGATGTGATTACCTCTTATGTAATAATAATTGATATTTTATTATCTCCACTAGATGGTACTTTCATTGTTTTTTTGAGGAAAGAATGCCTAAAGAAACGCGTTTATTATTTATATATTTATTATTTGTTATTTATTTTTATGATATTATTCTTTACACTTCATTAGTTATAATTTGAGTGTCTAGGTTATCTAATTACTTGAGAGCTGGAATGTGACAGGCTGGTGGTTGCTTTATATTCAAAGAATTCTACATTAAATTAACTTCCATAATTTATCTTCTTCTCTTTATCCAGGACTCCTTCAATCTTCAAACTCAATGTTAACTATATTAAGTCTCAGTGTTCTTTCGCAAAAACAATATGAGTAAAATTAAAATGATTAAATAATCATAGTATATTATTTTATATATATAATATTAATACAATAATAACAACATAAATCCATCATAATTATCAAGAAGTAATGTATAAGCTATTTTCAGTAGCCTATAATAATAAGCCAGTATGTTTATCTTTTATACTCCATCTATTCCTCCAATTATTATCATTGGTCTGAAAAAATTATCTAATTAACCTGTTGTAATTTAATTGATATTAAACTTTGATTGCCCATTGGATATTTACAGCTCTTTTCTCATTTTCGCCCTCTTGAAAGGGAGTAGCATACTCCTAATAGGTTAGGTGCAAACGTCTTATAAGAAACAAAAAAAAATAAACTTAAAATCTGTGGATTTTCGAATTCTTTTTTTATAAAACGGTTCGTTATATGCCACGTCTATCCCACCGAGTTAATGAGACTATCCTCCAACTTATTAAGAAAAATCAATTAAAAAATATCGTAATAACTCTTCTCCAATAACTTAATGGTTATCAAATTTCGACTTTCAAGATCCATTTATCTAAGTATATCCAGGTTCAATGATCATAGCAATCTTTCATAGAATCCTCTCTTGGATCGTCTACCTATCCTTACTATATTCTGATTACTCTAGTTGGTGCAATATTAATTATTATTGTTATATATTATTAATGTATCTACTATCAGTTATTGAACATGATAATATATATCAGTCTACATTTATAGGTTGATAATTGTTATAGTAAACCTTATAATTCTATATATACCATAAATATATCTACTAGATTAGAATCTCATATCAAGTTCTTTATACTAATATATATAAGTACTATCTCCATAATTTTATAATATATATAGTATATATTTATTGTCTTCATCCTATAGTAGTCAAGTGCTTCTACTTTCGAATTATATGAAGACGAGCTATTTTTGGCCCATATGATTAATTCAATTGATATTCTCGTGGATTATATTCTTTTTTAAATCTCACACTCATTGTTAAAATTATCATATACTCAATATAATGAATTATTCATCTTCAAAGTGATCAATTCTACCATAGCAACCTTTATCTTCTCACCAATTGTCAAAATTTTCTATAACGATAATTTATTCACTTCAATGAATCATATTCATTATCAAGCTACAATAATTATTAGACTTGATGTGCGTATAATATTATCTATTTAAAGTATTTATGAGGGGTTAGCACAACACCTCCTCGGCTATATACATCATTCATGGCAGTCATTGAACGGACCTGACTTTACCCCAACAAGTTCGAGACGCCTTGTTTACCCACCCTGATCTTTTTTAACCCCACTCCAAGGATATTTGACTTCGAAACCTGTATTTTGCCTGGTGATTTTATTGCTAAACTTTTTTTAGACATTGAATCTTCGTCCATAGATTCACGGTCTAAGACCCACAACTCCGGAGAGGAGTGATATATTTGGGGGATTTGTTTTTCCCATTTGGCAGCCCTGCTCAACAGTCGGAAAGCAAAGCTTGAAAATTAATTTTGCAAAGCATCCAGCGTTGATTTCAAGCTTGACGGTGTGTGTGAGAATTACTGTGGTTCTAGAGTTTTTATGTGTCATAACAGGTTTTCGAGTTGATGATATCTCGTAATTACTAAGAGTTCTGGAAGACCCAATTTCAGATGGTTTTGAGCTCTTGAATCTCAAAGGAATTTACCTCCACGAAAAGTTGTGGATGGTGCATGTATGGCCCTCTCTCAAGTACATGCTTGTGGGAGTCCTTCTGTTAATATCGAGTTGATCATATGACAAGCTCTTTTAAATAATCGTCAGTGATATGACTGACATATAACTCTTTAGCGATTTTCGAGGTATTCTCGTACGTAATATAGTATATTTGTGAGTTCAGAGAGTAATATTGTCGGTGTATGGTGATGCTCGGTATATCTGTCGGGACGGGATTTCGTGCATTCGATTATCGCGTGTGGCGATTTGAATGTACATTTTATCCCTAGAGTAGTCCTCCTCAGAGAGTATATCCTTGCTTCTCTGTGTTTCCATGCATTGAAGAATCTGTTTCGCTCCTGCTCTCGTGCAACTTTACCTAAATGCACACCGCGAAATAATATGTGATCTGGTCAATTTGGAATGATGCTCTCGAGTTTAATCACTGAAGTTTATAATATTAGTGATAGACTTAAGATATAGCTATAAGTATAAATGAGTGACAGTATATGAATAGGCGTCGTGGAGTTTAGAGGAAATAGTAGGAAGGTGGAGGTGTAAGGTGTCAATGTGAAGAGACGAGGATGGAAGGTATGTGTAGAAATGTCGAAAGGTTATTATCTAGTAAGTTTATTGGTACTGCCAAAAATTTGCGTAACGCAAAAATTGCTATAAAAAGTACGATATATACGAAATTTTAGTAATAAAAGACTTTCCCTTGCCCTTGTTGAACATAAGCTTTTCCCGGTCTCGCCTCGTCTCTCGTATCCATTATTTTTCTTCTACTCACTTCTCTCTATCTCTCACAAAAAATTCAAAGATACAAGGAAATTCTCATCTTAGGCAAGAGAGGTAAAACTTTCAGGCCACGATCCAACGACTGCCTAAAAAGACTCACAAGGAAAGAAACAAAATTTGTTCGAAAGTTAGTTAATAAGTTGCTTGTTACGGAGTTCCTTAAGTACGCGATTGAGGACGATGAGAGAGAGTAGAGAGGACATTTTCATTGGTAAACTATTAGCAAGAAACATCTAAGTTTGGTTAAATACATTAATTGATCGGACACGTGTGGAAAGAAAGAAAAAAACCGAACTACGCCTTATTCAACTATATTTTTCTTAAGAAAAGTTTCTTGCTTCCTTTTTCAATTTTGGTTAACAAAGTTTTATCCAAACATTTCATTATTAATTATCACATATCTTAAATTCTCCCTTACCGAATTTAAAATTATCACATAACCTTTTACCTACGTATGAATTAACCCCCATAGTAAACTGCATCGATAAGCCATATTGCTTACCCCCTCATAAGTAACAGTTAATGGTCAGTCAAATTAGGAGGAACATTTCGAAGCATATCTGCAAAAGGATAATCCTACGTAGTCTTACTGACATAAAAATTGTTGTAATAGGACTCAGTATAACGATAAGTTTTATATCTATTTTCTAATTCGTCTTTGATTTGTTTTGTAGTATATTATAAGTTATAAATAAATAAAGTTTACTATAAATATATATATTATGTATTTATATTCCTTACCACTCCTAAAATCCAAATACATTACAACTTAGTATTATTTTTTTTTATGATTTGATGTTATTTTTTAATGAGTTTTACTTATCATAAGACAGATTGCATCGTGCTCTATGACTTGTGTTTAAAATATTCTATATAGTTTTATTATTATTAATATTTTTATTGTATTATACTTTTGAGAGAAACTCAGAAGTGCATCTAACATCATTATTTTTAAGTTTAATTATTATTATTATTTTTTAATTCTATAGAAATAATAGCAAAATAATGAAAACAATCACTTTAATGACTTATTATAAATTTAGATTAGACAAATGGGTTCCTTATTACTGTTCATATGTAAATTTAAAGGCTTAAAAATTTGCATTGAATTTAGCATACCTTAAAGGCAGTAAATGCAGATAAGTAATTGTAATACAAGGCTGTAGAGCAAAAAAGTAATTTCAGTAAACAACGCAAATCCTTAACTTATACGAAGAAGTAGTTTAAAGTGATTCATATTGAAGATCAAACTATTGGAAATGTACTTGACTTTAGGATTTGTTTTCGCTAGTAATAAGTTTGCATATTGCTACATTTCAACTTAGTTCTATTTTCATGGGTGATTTTTTTCTTTCAAAACATCTTAAGCATCAGTAAATTAAAAATTAATTCATTTAATATCTTATGATTAAATGAGACTAATTACTATAAATTTTGTGCATTTTTTACCTGAATAATTCCTCAGAAAATCAGTAGGAAAGAGCCACTTAAAATCAGCAAAATCAGTCTCATATGCCTCAGGTAATAATTCAAGTAAGGCAGTAAAGCAGTAAAATCAGTAAATCATTAAATCAGAAAAAGTAAAATCAGTAAAATCAAACTGGTAATATGTAAAACAATTAGGCTTTTTTATTCAAAAATTCTATTTGGATCTATTAAGATTGCTATTGATCTATTGAGTATCAAGTCAAATCTGTTTAAACATAAACATATAACAACAAATGAACTTTGTATTCCTTGTTATTTTGTTTTTATGAACAGTATTAATATTTTTTGCAACCTTTAACCTATAATAGAAAATATATATCCTTTTAATGTTTTATTAACATTATCATGTTTTGAAATGAGAAAATTGTACAGAGTACATTAACTTATTTTTATAAAAAAGTCAAGTAATAAATTCAGTAGAATAAGTGTATCAGTAATCTAAAAACTAGTCCATCGATTAGAACTCTTCGACCTGGCCAGGTACCTTCGGATTTTAAATCTATTGGATTTACTTTACTTGCAGAAGAAACTTCGTAGTTTATTCAAGTATACATATTTGTTCTACAATGATACCGATAATTATTTAAAAACTTTTATTGGTAAATTTTTGTTTCGAAAAATAAAATAATTTTAGTTCGTTTTATTAAACTATATAATATATTAGTATATATTATTGTATTTGTTTATATTTATAATAACATTTTATGTTTATTATTGAAGACTAAAAAAATTTATTATTTTATATTTATGATTTATTAATACTTAAAAATAATAATTTGTATTTTCTACATTATACCAGAAGAGACAGTGAAATCAGTAAGGTAAATCAGTAATAATTCATAAAAATCACCCGATTCCCACACTTCACCATCTTGCATCGAATTATCGATATTTTTTAATTTCCTAAACAACCTATTGCTTCAAAATTGATATAAATTTCTGAATACAAAAAAATAACACAATAAAATTAATTTTATTGTATTTATGACAATTTTTTTTAAAATTTACTTTTTTCGTTTTGACTAAAAAAAATTTATATCTTTTCAATGTTTATATTACTTAAACAAATTTGCATTATGATTATACATGAACTCTCTTAAAGCCAGTAAGTCAGTACATTCGCAAGTAATGTCTAAACTGCCCTCTCACTCGACACCCTCCGTACCGTCTTCCAATGGATCTATTTGATCTTATTCGATTCAAGGTCATATTTTGTTACTTTATTATATTCATTGGCTATTTATTACATATTTATTATATTTTATCCATCCATCCCCTATCACATAATGCAATCTTCTCATTATGTTATATATACATATTGTTGAGACCTATCGATGCTAATTTCCTCCAAATTCGTCATTCCTGATCATAGTATGATTCAAGTTCATATTTTGAAATATGGCTTTAGACACAGAAGGGACTTTTGTTATTTGATTATAATTTTTCAGAAACCGATACTCTTCTGAAATAATAATATGGATCTATCTAAATTGACTTTTGATTATATGTTTATATGTTTTAAATACACTTAAATACTTAGAGATATTGGCGGAGTATTTTTACTATACCCTTAATATGTCGGTAGAATCAGCTACAACATTCTCATGTGTAAAATCAAACTGCCTGGCTCCACATGTGCCACGACTGTGCCTACATTCCATTGATCTATTGATCTAAATTGATATCTCTATATTGACTATCATTGTTATACTAAATTTCTACTGCTAGTGTAGAATTCTATAACGGTCATCCAGACTAATCTATTTGTATGAATTATATGGAATAATAAACGACAAACACTCTCTCTAGTATAATGAGCTTTTCTTGCTGTATCAACCTTATAAAAACCGTTATCGAATTTTTCTCTTTGAGCTTATATGATATCTATTTATTTTGTCTGGTTTTATTTCCTGCTTTTAAATACTATTTTGATTCTATACTCGTATAAAACAATCCTTAAACTGCTTTTTTATGTTTTATTTACACAATACTTTTTGCAAAAATCAGAAGAGATTTTGATCTATTCGTTTTGACATTCTATTTATATCTTATTAAATCAAACCCTTTCTATCTAAAAGCAGATAATTTATATTATTCTCACGTAAAAAAGTCTCAGTAAAATCCTCATGCGATAAGAGCAGATCAAATTTCATAAATCGTATATGAAATGTTTAACCCACTCTCACCTCCTACCCATCCATGATCTGATTGATCTATTGATCTATTGATTTATTGACTATTTGACCTAACTGTCTACTATTTATGATTCTGAATATGACTCTTTTCAAAAGCAATATTTGTGCCATTTAATCGACACACAATAACACAGGATGAATGTTTACTAAATTTTGGTATCGTAGTTAATACATTTTTTGTAAGATTTTGTTTTTGACTATTATTTATTATTTTGGTAAAGTTTTTGAAAAAAAAACATACATATTACTTCTTTCCACGTTAATATTTCAATTTATTATTGGTACTTTCGGTTTTTATTTAACATTATTGTATTCACGACTATAATCTTCATTATAAATTATGAACTTCAATATACTATACTAGATTTTTCGCTGAATTTTGGGTGGATGCACATGAGGACCCATTATATACTATAGTATAATGGGCACTACATTTAAAAATATTTATTACTATATTGATTATTATTTATTAATACTATTAAAAATCTTAACCTCTGTAATTTGGAAAACCCTAAAGCAGTAAATCAGTAGAAAATTCTTAGTATAACTCCTTAAACTGCCCTTCATATAACCCGTCCCATTAACAACATTCACAATTTGATATATCCCTATTTGATCTATATGAATGCTATTGAATTCTATAATTGTACATGTTTTTGATATAAACATATTCATTAAAGGCTTTTATATTTGATAATTTTTACTTTAAAAAGGTTTATAAAACATTTTGTTTATTAACTAAAAAATTTATCTTTTTATGGAAAAAAAAATCCAAAAAATAATTTTGCATTATTTTAAGGTATAATCACTTAAAGCAGTTAAGTTAAAACAGTAAAATCTAGTAAATCATAAACTGCCCTTCATACCCCCTTACACTTCCATGATCATATGATCTATTGATTCTATTAGTATTTCAGTTCGATGTTTGATGTTTAGACATATTCTATCTCAAAAAAAGCTTTTTATAATGTATATTTTTTCTATTATCTGTTTATAATAACTATACCGTTTATTTTACTAAATAATAATTTATTACTGTATTTATAGTTTATAACTTTTAAAAAATTTTGCATTTTAATTAGTATAACTTAATGCAGTTATAAATCTCAGAGTTAAATCATGTATGAAATCATAATTTCCAGTGTACTTCCTCACACCGAGTCCTACCCCATTTCCCATCGATCGTTATTGATTTCTATTGTGACTTCTCGAATTGATTTTAACATTACATTCTCATTTCGATTCAAAGTCAATTTTTGTAGTATCACCATAATCTCAAAAGCTTTCATATTTTATTATTTGTATAGGTGATGTCGTAGCTATTAAAATCATTATGTAGGTTTTTACAGTATTTAAATAACTTTAATGTTTTTATTTTGTTTCTATTTCTTCTTAAACGATTGTTTTGTTATATTTAAAGGTTAAAGAACATTAAGAATAATTGTTTACTCATACTACTACTACAAAAATTTGCATATTTGTTCATGTCCTAGTGTATGTCCAATGTGCACGTAGATCAGAGTAAACTTCAGCACAATCAAAAGCTGCCTCTCCGTGAGCTTATTATATACCTATTTGATCTAATTTAGATCTCATTGGATCTCTATTAAAATTGATCTAATTGAGTTTACTAATTGATTCATGTCAGTGTTATCGTGTGGGTTCATAAGCATACATATTCACTAAAAAACTTATATTTTGTTCTTTTGTTTCTATTGGTCTTTTTGAGTAAACTTGTTTATAATACTATGTCAAAATAATAATTATTCGTAAGTTATATGTTATAACGTTAATAAAAATAATTTGCATTTTATTTTCAGATTGCCCTAAAACAGTAAGATCAGTAAATCAGTATAAATTCAGTATAAAGCTCAAGTAAAATCAGGTAAAATCAGTAAATTCCAAACTATCATCCAACTACCCTCCATACCCTTCCATGATATCTCGTATTTATAAATTGATCTATTAGCTATTGATCTATTGATCTTAAAACATGTTATTATTATTATTAAGATGATCTGTTTAGATTTATATAACATAACAAAAAACTATTTATTTATTATTTTGTTTTGTGTATTCTTTAATACGTAATAGCGATTGTTTTTATCTATAAATAATTTATTTAATTTGTTTTATTTAGTTTTAAAAACAATTTTAATTTTATTACTAAAGAAATTTATTTCACTTCTAAGTTTATATACTTAATAATAATTATAGCTATATTTAGTATAACATATTCTTAAAGTGCCAAAGATTAAATGTTAGTTGAAATCAGTGAATATCAGTGGACTGAAATGTACGGCCCTCCATCCCACCCTACTACGCCTTTCTCATGAATCAGTGTGATCTATTGATCAAGTCATAATTATCTTGTGATGATAGTATAAGATTATAACTATACCAAGGAGGACTTATATTATTTACCTTATTGATATCCCTCCTTCACCCTTCAATTGATCTCATTGACTAGATTGGGAACCTATCGAACCTATAGAATCTATATGATTTTCTACATTGACTTCGAGTTATTTCATATAAACTATATTAGGAGTAACACATAAACACAAAGAAATATCTTTTTATTATATATATATATTTTCGACTCTTTCTTGAATCTATTTGTTATAATTATTTAAAATAAATTAATTTCTTTTTAGTGTTACCTAACAAGCTGTCTCACATTTCATGTTGAATGTTGTACACATTACCCTAAGCAGGTATAACGTATAAATACATGTATAAATACAAACTGCCTTCCAGCCATTCTACTACCCATTTGTTAATTATTGATGTAATTTATTTAGATTCTAAATTGAGGAAGTTAGAACTAAAGTGAACTCTTTGATGTCTAATCACATATTTTGTAATTAAATATATACTACAAATTACTGTTATAAAGTTAAGGTTTGGTTGTATAACTTAAACATTATGAGTTTTTAAAATTTACTATAAAAATTTGATTTATTTTGTTTTAATGCTTTTTAAAACATAGTTTACTATTGAAAAAAAATTTAAGAACTTTTTAGTAAAAAAAAACTTAAAAATTTTGGCATTTTTACATACCTTAAAGCGATGCAGGTGATAAAATAATGCGTTATAACGACTTTATCATGTAAATCAAAGTTAATAAATTAAAACTACCCATTCCACCATTTTACCTACCCATCTTTCATGAATCTAAGATTGATATCTATAATTGATCTTATATGATCTGTATTGAATCTATTGATCTATTATTCATCTATTATTGAAGTAACACAAACCATTTTTTGTATAAACATTATCACAGTTAATATTACTTTTTATATTTTATGTTTTGTTTTTACATTTAATCATTATTGTTTTATACTTATCAGATAATTTTCTTTGATTCATTGTTTTATTTTATTTCAATTTTCTAGGATTTATTTTTTGTTTTATTTGATTTATACATTTTGTTTTTACTAAAATAAAATTATACTTTTTATTTAGAGTTGGTGAATATAGTTTTATTAAATTTTTTGCTAAATTTTTTTTACAATAATTTCCTAGGCAGTAAATCTCTTATAGCTAATATTTCTCAGTAAATCTCAAACGCCCTTTCATACCCCTCTATACACTTCTCCTTATGTATTCTATTTTTTGATCTTATATTTGTATCTTATATATGGATTCATGTCATGTTTTGAATTATTTAACATTATCGTTCACATAAGCTTCCTTCTAGTTTTCTCTCCAATATTTGTGGTGGCTTTACATTCGAGTTGGTCACCATTTTTTCTGTCTTTACACTAATCTAAAAATAATTTATCCATGTGAGCGCTTCTACCAAGTTGGAATGTTTATCTCTAGATACACTTACCAAATAATTAATCACTTGACTACGGCGATATATTCGCACTATCATTAAACTAGTTATACCTTAAGTAAATACATGTATATACTTCAGTAATTTAATTTCTCATATATTTATCAGAACTGCCCACCAGGATTGTGTCCAATCGCGCCCCTACATTGTCTATGATCATATTTGAGTCTAAAATTGTGATCTATTGATTCATTTCAAGTGGTTTGGTTGTGTAAAAACATAATACTTACAATCCAAAAGCATTTTATTGCTAAAATTTTTCGCATATATTCTGTTAAAAACATACTCCTCATAAATCGTCCTAAAACTAAAAAGTTTTAGATTCTGATATGTTGAAATGTTACCTATAAACTCTAAGAGAAAATGTGCAATTTTACAATACCCTAAACAGCAAAATAATTCAGTCACATAATCAGTAAAATCATTCTGTGGTTCAGCCACCATCTACCCTTCCATGAATCTATTGATTCTGATTAGATCTTACTCGACTTTTATTTGATCTATTGATTTCAAGTTATATTTTGTATAATATAAAACATATCCAAAAAGCTATTATAATTTATTTATGTTATTTTGTTGTGTGCTAATTTAACATCAATCTGATCATAGGTCTTATAATTCTATAATCCACAAAAATAATTACTTAGATCTATATTATTTGTTCCTTTGGATTTCTATCTGCTCTATCAGGTGTAACGCACAATAATTTGATACGAGTAGCTTTATAAACGAAAATTTATAATATACGTAAACTTTTATGCTTATTTATAACATTCGAAAAAATTTGGCTATTATTTTACAATACCTCTTAAAGCAATGGTACAATCAGTAAATCAAAGTCTCTAACAAAATATACAAACATAGGCCCATCACATATCTCATATACGCCTTATGATTCTGATATTTAAATTATTTGTTTCAAATATATATATATTGAATCTATTACTTTCCTATTGAATCTATTGATTACATGTCACTGTTTTTGCTTTATTATCAGCTTTACGATATAACTTCTTCATTTATCTATTTTATGTCATTTCGTTTCTGCTTTACAATACAACTTTTTGTTTACTAAAAAAAATTAGTAATCATAATATTGTTGTGGTTTAACTATATAACTTAATAAACAAAATTTGATCTGTTTTTGTACATACCTATTAAGGCGTTCAGTCAGTAGTAATACAGTATAAAATCGAGTTAAGTTTTAGCACTCATAATGATTCAGTAAATCGAATGAATGATAAATGCTATTCTCGAAGTACTTATCATCCCACCAAACTACCCGTCCCTACCCTCCGATGGGACATCTATTAGATCTGAGTGGATCTATTGAGACTATTGATATTCTAGTGATGTCATGTTACATAAGGATGTATATCGTATATCTTTTTGTTATAACTCTTATAACATTATAAAACTTTTCTTATATATTTTATTCTCTGTTAATCTATATTGAGATGAGACATGAGTGTGTTTACTAATGATAAGAGATTTATGTGTAGTTTTGTTGTTTTATTGGCTTTAAACATGGTGTGTTTTTACTAGAGGAAATTTTTGGCCTTATTGTATGTGTTTTGATTACGTGATCGTGTGAGAAGAGTGTTTGCATTTTGTTTTGTAGAGCTATAGTCTCGTTGTAAAGCACGTAAATCAGAGATAATCAGGTTAAAGCAAGATTAGAGAGGTGCAGTGGTATTAGGATCATGTAAAATGGCATGTTAGTATAATGTCAATTCTAATCCAATCCAACTACTAACCATCAGGCGTACCAACTGTCACCATTAAGATATGAGTTGATACTATTGTAATATACAAATGTATGCATAATTGGGTGCATATTTATGATATAAACATTAAAATAAAAATGTATTTATTTATATATTTGTGAATTTTGTTTTCTTTATACATATATATGTTTTTACTATAAAAATTTATATTTTGTTTATATGGCTTTAAATAAATTAATTGTATTTTACTAAAAATAATTATAATACTATTATAATATAGAGAGATATATAAATAAAATCAAAATATTTAGCATATTTTACATACTTAAAGCAAGTAAATCAGTAATCAGTATATCAAACCACAGTAAATCAGTATCTAAATCAAAACTATCATCCAACTACCCTCCATACCACTTCTCTTGATCTAAATTATTTAATAACTCTAATTATCTATTACTCTATTGATTCAAGTCATATTTTGAATAATATATAAATAATAAGTAATAATTAAAATAGATAAAAGGTTATATAATAATATTTTGAGCGGTAGGTGTTTTGTATAATTTTAATATTGTATTTATTTGTATTTGTTTTTTTTTAAACATTTATTGTTTTGTTCTATAAATTTTTTATTTTGTTTGTTATTGCGCTTTAATCACTATTTCTGTTCTGTTACTACAATATAAGAGTTTTATACAACCTCGTATGGGTTATTTGTTAATAGCATAATCCTAAAAAATTTTCAGTCATATTTTATACATACCTTATAACGCAGTAACATCAAGTTATCAGCGAATGCAGTGAAACCGTATGTATAGATCATGCTAAGATTTCATAGGTACTCAGCGACAACTGACCCTATCACTAGCCCCTATCTCATGATTGTATTGATTCTATTGTTAGCTATTTCAGATCATAATTGACTCTCATGACTTCCATGTCGAGTTTATTTATATTGACCACATAAACACATAAATAGATAAATAAAATGTCTAAAGTATGTTGTAACATGCTGATATGTTGTTTGCATAATGTCCCCGCGTTTGTTGTTTGTTCATTTATGTTGGAACATAATTAATGAAGGTGTTAATTTTGTGTGCTCTCGTCAAAGAAGTTGTATTATGTTGTGTTGAAATATGTGTATATCGTGTTGTTCGTGGATGTGCTGTCTCAAATCTGCATGCTCATTTGGCCAAATTTGGTTGTATTTATGATTATGACGTGTTGTTTTTGGTATACCGACGTTTGTGTTGTTATGTTGATTAGTATGTTGTTGTCTGAATTGGTCTGTTGTTGTTAAGGTCTGTTCGTTTAGTGATGTGTGTTGTTTATTGTATGTGATGCCTTGTTTGATTGAATATATAATCTTTGTTAGTTTGAGGTTGTTGGCTGTTGGTTGTTTGATTTTAAATATATCATACAATAGCCCAACCATCTTTCTGCAGGCGTATTTAGAAGCTATATCTTTTGAAATTCTCGAAATTAGGTCTCTCCAAAAGAATTAGCAAAACTTAATAACTTGCAACACTTATATTCCAATCAATATCTCATAAATCTAAAATATAGTTAAATGTCTCATTTTTAAGCCAACAATCTTACAACTCAGTTGGATTTATCGGGAAATTTAATAATTGAAAAACTAAAACAATAGCTCTAACATATCCCCTCACTAACCCATGACACCTGAGCAATAACACCAGAGGCAGTACTGTGCTTGGAGGTAACAAATGTCAACTACCAAAATTTAAATATAGGTGTATCAAACTATTATCAGACATGAGAGGACAATGTCATTTAAGATCAATCTCTAATCTTTACTATACACACAAACGCTTAGTAATAATTATTATGTATTTATTTCCTTATTATTAATTTTTATATCGATTATATTATTGATGTTTTATCTTTTTCTTAACTATATTAACTCTATTATTATTAGTTCATTAGTTAACACTTAATATCTCATTATTGTAATTATTATTATTATTATTAAATTAATGTATTTCAATATATCATTAAATTACATGAAGATTAATGCTAATGATTATTACGTGTTTTTGAGTATTTATGAGTTCAGACCCTGGTATATATGTTTATGGTGAACATATATCTCACAAATGCGCTAAACACACCATATACACAACAACGTACCACAAAACACACACAACACACACACACACACACAACACCACAGCACACAATCACATAGTTTCACCATACACAGCATACTCTATCACCACACACAATTATATATTAAGAGTTATAGATTTATTTAGTAAATACCCTTTCATTAGCCATGCAATCATCGTTTTAACTTACTGATCACATGACTGCTATTTCTATTATGTCAAGCAGATGTTGAAACATTTTTATTAAGCGTCGTTGGAAGATATTTATATTTTTTTCCCATATTTAAATATAAACATTTCCTTTTGTTGTGTATTTTCTTTTTTGAACGTCTATCATTATAACTTTATAATTTATTTATATAGTTGTTTAAAAGTTAGTTATTTATATTCTATATTATTGAGCCTGAACTTCAAGGGATATATGTGTACCCTTCCAAAAGGTTTTTTTTTTTGATTCCTAGATAAGGTTTTAGAATAATCGATAAGATCATTTTTTGATGGTTTTCAGACTCGATTATTAAGTCCGATATTGTTTATCATTGTGCGCAGCTCTGAATACTCGATGTTTAAATCACTTTCTACGTGCTCTGGTTTGACTGAAAAAGTTTATCACATCAACATATCGTAATAAGCTGGAAAAGGCTTAGGGATTAATAACATTGGATGGTGTCGAGTATATTTTTCGTGTCTCCGTATATGCGTTTCCTAAGAGGTGTAATATTGAAATGGTTGGACCTGGAATGGCTGAGAAAGGGCGCTGTCAGAGAATTCCCTAGAACTTGGAAAGTGACCTTCAGGAAACTGGATAACTGGAAGACACAAAAACAATTATAAAAATTAAAAAAAATTAAAAAAAATGTAGAGTTATTCAGTGAAAAACCTAGAAACCACAATGTAAACTGTATAGAACAACCACCAAAAAAAAAAAAATTAAAATTAAAAAAAATCTAATATTAGTCTTATTATAAAAATAATATACATATTTGACAGTCTCTTTGTTAGTTTTTTTATGTATTAAATTTTATGATATATTTTGATGGTAATTTTTACAAATAATCATAATATATATATATACTTAAGAGGTTAAGGTTATATAAAATAATCATTATATATACTTCAATATTGTATTATAGAATATTACGTAGATATGAAATACTTTACTGTTATAATAATGATAATATATGTACCTATAGATGAAAGCATTAGTTTTCTTTTTAGGAAATGAAATAAACTATAGTTTTTATAATTTGAAATTTGCAGATATAGGTATATATATGTATTTTTCCATTTCCACAATAGTTACCAAGGAGTTTACGGGTAGGTCATCTAGGATTCCAAATAGGTTCCGTACACTATTACACCTTGCCTTCACCGGCGATATATCGAAAAAATGTTCTTAATTACTTTTATCTCTTTGTGAGCCTATAAATAAATATATTTGGTACAATAATTTACCATAAATATTTCTATTGCATTAAAAAGATTGAAATTTTAAGCTTTAATTATAATATATATTGATAATATAATAATATAATATATATATATACATTGTTAACATACAGATAATATTTGGTGAATTTATAATAATAAGGTTAGGTTAATCATAAATAAATATATCATTTATTTTGAAATCATTTAGTTTATTATTTATAATAGATTTATTAATATTTACTTTTATGTATATGTTAACTCTTTAGATTTAATTTACAGAAGAATTCTTCAATAATAATTGTCAAAGATATTCATATGTATATTATTAGTATATTATTTGATTACTATTATATTTATTAGTTATTATCCAAATTTCATAGATAGTATTATACTACTTGTACTTTGATATATCTTTATGTAGCAATAAAATATTGATTTAACTTAACCCATAAGCCTAGTGTATTTAAAATTATTATTTTTAATTATTAATAATTATTATAATTTATTATTAATATACTATTCTATAAATTAAAGAAACTGATCAAATTCTGTACTAAGTTTTAATTTGTATCTCTGTTAACAATGAATGCCTCTTAAATCTATGAATATTAATTATATTATTCATTATTATTTAATTATTAATTTTATTATATTAATCATAAGCGTGTTTCTGTATTGATTCAAGTGTACGATTAATTAATTTATTAATTAAAATTACTGTGTTTTCCTTTAAATCAGCAGTTATTTATATCTATTTATATTTATTTAATATTTAATTAATTATATTATTATTATATTAAATATTATTTATTAATTAATTTAATTATATTATATTATATATATATTAATGTAATTATTAAATTAATTATATTATAATTTAAATATATTATTATATTATTAAAATCAATATGTTATAAGTTAGGACCTAAATAAACTCAATCTTAGGGTATTGTTTATAATTTAAAATTCCTATAAATAAACATTTTCCAACATAAACTCTTTAACCTTACTTGTTATATACTTCATTATATATTAGTATGCGGGGAGTCCCCACAATTCTACCTCTACAAAAAATGTGGTGCGAACAACCGGAAAAAATATTCGTTTTTATGGAGAAATCGCTAATTACTGTGGAAAGGTTCGAGGTCTCCCACCAAGAGCCCATATATTCACAAAACAAACCCAACTCTCATGAACTATAAAAATTCCTATCAAAATGAAACTATAAACACTCAGACATTTACAATTCTCGGCAATATTGAATATATTTCTGTTATAAGGAAAACTATAATAATTCCTGGACGACAACATATAAACAACTAAACAGAGCTGCTACCGAATTTAGACTGAACTCATTGTAACGATCGTAAATGTTATCCATTTTTGCCGCAGTATTTCCAAGTTTGAGAAATAATAATGATATAACACTCTGTTCCAGAAAATATCAAAAAGCAGCATTATGCGCGAATCTTAGTTAAGTTGATGGAAATAAAAATGAGAGTTGTGACATAGGCCAAAGCAAATGAATCAATTTAGGCTCCTGAAAAAATGAAATGAATATAGCTAAAAATAACTCAGCGAGCGTAACAATCTGCGCATATATCCAGTAGAGAAACAACATCTACGAGGGAGAAAATGTATATTTTTAGAGGTTGTAAACATGTAAAAGCGTACTCACACTGTCTCTCCAAAATCTTAAAATTGTCTGAGAAATTAAAAGGATGCTCATTTTGATATAAGTGAGAGATAGGCGTAAGATTTGGGAGTATAAGAGGATTGCAGGAGGAGAAGGAGCGAGGGCAGTGAGAGGAGGCGTAAAGGAGAGAAGAGATATGGGAGAGGAGGGTATGCCCCAGAAGAGTCGTAGCCCAGAGATGTGAGGAGGTAATCTTCCAATTATAAAGTGTATAAAAAAATTAGACGTGATTAATCATAGTGCTCTAGATGTCTTATAGCATTCAATGCTAGATTTTCTACATATCTATAACGAAATGAAGAGTATGAAGAAGAGGACCATTGGGAGAATATACTCAAATAATATCTTGAATGTAGAGTGTTTGACTACTTAAGTAAAAATTGAAATCGTCATCTTATATACCGTCAGACTTAGAAGTCTCAGGTGCATAAATTCCAAAAAATCTACTTGAGCCATAAAGGTTTAATAAATACTTATAAGCGATTAGATTGAAATTAAAAAACTGGCAGTGTAAAAGTGCCCTTGAGGTGTATAGCAACCCTGATATAACGATATCAGTAGTACGATTATAATATAATACGAGTAGTTATATATAGTATCTGTAAACCATGGTTTACGTGACTGGTTTTAAATTTAGATAGGATGATATGAGCAATCTAAAAATATGTATATACTTCCTTCTAAGTTCTCCCCTCCTTATCCCCCTAAAATAAAAAAAAAAATAAAAAATAATCTAACTAAGGCTTATGAAGCGTCACTTGAAGATTGCACCGCATATAATATATACTATATATATACAAAATTTTAAATGTTAACTCTTCCCTCCAAGACTGATCTTGGAAAAATCATTCCTAAAGGAAATTCTGAAGAGTTGCAGGCGGCTATTATTGACTTTTTGGTATATACTTTCGACCGAAGGATGGGTCAACTTTCCTGAGCTATGAAGATCAATGATAAATGAAAAAAAAA